>KB672491.1:869461-895478 GCA_000349145.1 Anopheles dirus | reverse complement strand
CGTCCCTCTTCGACGAGGACGTTAAGAAGCGCCCCCGGAAGCTGTTTTCTTTCGGGAAGCGGTTCGCCAAGTCGAAGAAGCAGCAGTAGCCGCAGCAGCAGCAGCAGCAGCAGCAGCGGCGGTGGCAGGAGAAGCAGCAGCGGTGGCGCCGGCAACCGGGACAGCGACACGGGTACGCTCACCGCCGGGAGCAGCACAAAGCAGACGCCGCAGCGACCGCGGCGACAACCGCGGCAACGCCAGCAGCTCGTGAACGGTGGCAAACAACGCAACACCAGCAGCGACTCACGGTGCCCGTTGCCGGACGCCGTGTGAGCTGACCGTGGCGGGCCAATTCGATAAGCGGCCCGTGCTCTTCCTATCCGCTTCCCGTCCGGGTGTTGTTCCTCGCAAACTACCGGGGCAGCAGCTTATCCTTTTGGCCCGTCACGGGCCGTGCGTGCGTGCCGGGGTAGCGCATCCTAGCCGCGGGAACCAAAAACAAACAAGCAATCTACTACACGGAACCGAATTCCTCCCTACCGTAAGCACCGCCGGAGCGCCGACGACGTTGACCAATATTTATTGACTACTTTTAGGTTTGGAAGCGGGAAGGAAGGACGAGAGAGGGGACGGACGTTGTGTGTGGACCGCGAGGGGATGGAACCAGATGCAGAATGTTGCATCCAGCAGTGGTGACGTAGACAAAAACCTCGAAGTGGTAAAAGGGAACGTAGAGTGAGAGAAGAGATTTTTCGCAAAGAGCTTCCTTCCGGGGCGTTCTGGAGCATTATAGAACGGACCATGCGGTGGAGGCAAAAGGAGGGCCTGCCTCTTTCTCTCGCTATCGAAAAGGGGACGGTGTGGCAAACACGATTGGTTGTAACCCATTTTACACTAGATAGGCAAAATAGGAAATTGCGAGCAGCAGCGCACGCAGGGGCTGGTATATGCTTACACACCACACACCTATACAGACACACGTACAGAAAAGGCTGACAAAAATTCTAATGAAACAAGCAAACTAGAGCAACAAACGAAATGAAACATATGAAAATCCCCCTTCCGTGCTCGAACAAATGCAATAATTACTTAAAAAGCCAATTTACTGTTAGGGAAAGATGAGAGCAAGGGGGAAATAGGGGAAAAGGGAACGGAAGAAACAAACACCACTAGGGAGCGAAGAAGAAACAGAAATAGGAAAGCAAAAAACTCAACAAACTAAAACAAATTACAAAGAAAACCGAAAAGAATGGGTTTAAAAAGAATTTATAACCGAAAGCAAGCACACATACACACACAGATACACACACACGCACACACACACACACCAATACTAGAACAATGTAGGTCGGAGTAGAAAACGAGAAAAGCGACGCGCACTGTGAATAGGGGATAATGTAAAGTACAGGGCGAGGAAAGCCAAGCTCTCTTGGAGAGCTTTTCGGAGCAGGATCGTAAAATGAGTCGTTCCCCGGGCTGCGATGGGAAGGGGCGGGGAGGGGGAGCGTGCCATACTCTAGTTTAACACTCCCGCTCTCGGTTGGGGGAAAGGGAAGCGTGCAATTTCGCTTGTTTCCCCGATGGTTTCGCGAACACGCACCAGAGAGTGTGTTGTACGGACGCGAATCACAGTAAGGATCCCCTTCTGATGAGGGCAAAACAGGGCACGATCCTTCCGGTGAGTAATGCTCAACGTTTGGGTGTTGGGAGAGCGTTCGAAAAAGCGAAATTTGCACGTTTTCTTGCCCACTCCGGGCCGTACTGCGTGGGGACAGCTCGAGCGCCTACATCCTGCCGCGTGCGACCTTGGTTAGATTGATTTTGTGTCCCTTCTTCGTTCGATTCGTTAGCTTTGCTTGACACACGAGACCCGCATGCATATCTATTTATTCTATTTATCGCACACAGCGCGTTTCGTTCGCCTGTCGGAGCACGAAACAGCCACGGTTTACTACTTTGGTGGTGTGTTGTTTTGCTTTTTTTTCTTGTGTGTGCGTCTCTCTCTCTCTCTCACACTCATCTCTGAAGACGTTTACAAGAGGGCAGAGAACGATCTTGGACCGCGTGGACGAGCTCCTTGCTAACGATAGGGACCCACGGGGGGGCGTCCGCCATTTTCTAGAGGAAAAGGAAGAAGCTTTCAATGCTCACATTCCGGAATTATAACCGAATATGATGTATTGGTTTGTATGTGTGTGCGTTTCGCTTTTTAGTTATCCTCGGCTTTACTCTCTCTCTCTCTCTCTCTCACACAAACACACACTGAGAGACACGCACACATACGCACGCACACACTGGGTGAAGGGAGCAATTAGAAATGCCAAAAAAGGTTTGAAAATGCACAAAAACACACTTACAAACACACACCCACACACACACGTGCACGTGAATGCCGCTCAGGAATAGGTGTTTGTTTTTATGTTGTTTTTTTGTTGTTGTTGTAATAATCGCACGACCATGGGGTGATTTGTTGAGTAGTGGAACACGTATAGGAACTGAAACGAACCCCGATTAGGATAAAAACAAAATGGTAGATAGATGTTTTTTTCTGTTTTTATTTTATTGCTATTATTTTTCTGTTGTATGAAGCTCTTAATATATTGTACACAGACGGTGGACGAGCGGTGAACGAGAAAAGGAAGCAAAGAATGGGGGGAGAAAAAATCCTAGTTGTATATAAATAAATCTAATGAAGGTATTATTATGTATAATGACACTTTATATAGCAAAGCGAGGCGGCAGAGCGTTGGCGTGGTGACTTCCTGCTGTGCGTACCGGTCGTTGCCACCACCCAGCCACCCACCAGCGAGCGGTTTTAGGAGCGGGTGGGTGGAGAGCGATATGTACAGAAAACAAATCGAGCATTACGGACTAACAAACGCACTCAAACTCTCATGGAGGTGGCGGAGATGTACTAAAGCTGCGAAGCAGCGGCTTACTTAAGCGGAAGCGGAAACAAAGCGTGCCTGAATGCGTGTTAGGGGTTTGGTGGGCTCTCAGGCTCTACTTAGTTTTTTTTTTGTATCTTCTTTCTACTGGATGATCGTTCCGCGTAGCAACAGCAAATACTTACCTGCTCTCGCGTGAATCTTCCGGACCGGAAACCGGATCCCTAGTGACCGGTGGTTGTCAAGGGGGCAGGCGCCAGACCAGGACCCATTTTTGGTGTCACTCTCAAAGAGCTCGCTCTAAGATGGCGAATCTCGCGTGAGGCTTTTTAGCGTTTTTTTTCTACCCTCCGTTATGTGTTTCGTTTCCCAGCGGGGGGAAGGGGGCTGGGGAGGAGGAATGTGAGGGACGACAAAGCGCAACTAAAGAACACCCCATCCCCTCCCACCCACCATATCTCGTAAGCCTGAACTTCATCAAATAAGCCTACACGGAGCAATTCGAAACGAAAACGGTATCAATAAACAGATGTTAAACTATTGAACGAATGGCGAATTCGGTGTCCAGAGCCCCTCCTTTCTTTAAGCAGTTGAGAAATCCGGTTCTAATCGGACCTGTGCGATTTAAAAATAAACTAGTGTGCTTTATAATCCGAAACTACAACTTTTTCGTTTTTTAAAGATTTTTTCCTCTCAGGGTGGGCGAATTTGAGGTTAATTCGCGTTCCTCCCAAGAGTTGATTTTCAGAATAGCTGACATTTTATCATTTCAAAAGCAATAACTGAAAGACTGTAGTTTTGCTGTACTGTGACTGTACTGTAGTGAAATTGACTAGTTAAAAATCAGAAAAAAATCAAATAAGATGTAAACATGCTTCCTACGCACAGAGCTGATCATTTGCTAAACATTTCGATACTTTCTCTCATTTCAGAGGACAATTGTGGGTCATTTTAACGCTGTTGGAGGATTTTTCCGACATATTATGTTTTACAACCACTCTGAGATAGCTTGATATGATCGCTAGTAAGCAGAATTGCTCTAAACATGCTTCCTTCACACAAATCTGCCTGTTTATGAAGCATGTCTACACTGTAACTTACCTGTGAGGACAATTGTGGGACAGTTTTTGCGCAGTTAGAGTATTTTTTTTTTTCGATACACAAGGGCCGATTATGAAACTCTAACGAAACGTATATAATAAGACGGAAATTGATGTAAGATACTTCAAAAAAATTTGCGTGATTGGGACATGGCGTAAAGAATGCTTAATAATGCTAAAATCCGCATATATGCGTCGATTTCCGTGTAACTCTTCCTCGTTAGAGGTTCATAATGGGCCCTGAAGTCTTTTACAACGCCTTAACTAGAAGCGCTCCACCAGTAGGCGCATAGATCGGAGGTAAATGAAAGAACTTCGCGCCGGTTCAGTGAGTGTTTGTGGTCCGTTCATTGCAGCGCCATTGCGTTGTCGACTTGTCGTTACATTGTCTCACTGCGTTGCGTGGTCGGTGTGGCCGCGCGTGGGTTCCGGTTAAAAGCTTACGGCGAGAAATCTTAATCGTATTCGTTAAAAACAAAGCGACACCGGCGTGTGCTACACGCTCAGCACGGCCGGCTCGGTCGCTCCGTCCGGGCCCTCCGTCCGCAGGAAGCTGTCGAGGGAGCGCGATTTGCGCGACCGGCTGCCGGTGCTGGTGTTGCTGGGGCAGGCGGGCGGCCCGTCCGGCGGCGGTGGCGCGGTCGGGTCGATCCGGTCGCGCAGGCTCTTGAGGCGCTGCTTGATCGAGCGCCGGTGGCTGTCGAGGCGGCGGCCGAGCCCCTCGAGGACGGTGCCGGTGGCCGCCGCCGCCGCCGGCCGGGTGTCGCGCGTCCGGAGCGTGAGCCGCCGCCAGGAGCCGTCGAGGTGGAGCCGCTTCAGCTGCCGCCACAGGCCGCTGCCGGTGTGTTCGGCGCGCGCCGGCAGGGACGACGACGAACCGGCCATCGTGACGGACGGCAGCCGCGTCTCGGCGACCCGTATCTGTGACCGTGAGACCGGAGAGAGGCGTGCGTTAGGGGGGGGGGGTCGTTCCAACGTGCAAGGAAGGGCGGGCTTACCGGCTCGTAGATGTGCTCGCCGAACAGTTCCTGCGAGCCGACGCTGTGCGCGTCCTCCGACGCGCGGTGGACCGCCGCGACGAGGAAGTTGACGTCCTCGTAGTCGTCGTAGTTGCTGCAGCTGCGGGCGGCGCCGGCCCGTCGCTGGCCGGCGGCGGCGCCGGCGACGACGCACGTGAGTTCCGCACCGTCCGAGATCTGGGGCAGCGACACGGACACCTTCCGCCCGGTGCCGGCCGGCTCACCGTCCGGCTCGAGGAGGCGGGCGAGCCGGCGGGATCGCTTCGCGCGCACGTCCACCACGGCGTAGATCGGCTCCGGGCCCAGCTCGGAGCAGGTGTCGGTGGGCTCGGAGCCCGGCGCCCGCACGTCCTCGTACACGTGCCCGTCGCCCGACGGGAGCTCGCTGCGGAAAGACACAACAAGGGGAATTAAGTCGCGAAGTAAGTGGCCTCATCATGGCCGGACGTAACCTACCTTGCCGTCGCGCTGCCACACCCGTCCTCCGCGAGCCGGTCGGGCTGGACGCTACCGGCGCTGCTGCTGAACATGCTGTTGATGCGACACACGTCCACCGACTGGTGCGCCGACGTTCTCCAGACATCCTGGTGCAGCCGGAAGATCTGCCGCTGGCGGTCCCGCTCGGCGGCGGCGGCGGCGGCAGCCGTCTCCGGCGGCGGGCTGCGCATCGTGTTTACCGAGGGAGGATGGTGTAAATATAGAAAAGACGTCTCTCGCTGGCTTCTGTTTCTTCGCGCTCCCCGAAAAGAAACCCCTCGTGCCGGAAGTAAATAACGCGCCCTCGAAGGGGGACATTGGGACGGCAGAGTATAGATTATCGCGGGTGTGTGCCGGCTGGGCTGGGAGATTAATGCATGCACGGAAGCGACCCGACCTGTGGCAAACAGCCACTTGAGCGGTGGAGTCGTCGCCTCGAGAGCTCCGCATCTAATGATGATGATGTTCCGGGCGCGCTTTGGATTATCTTTAGAACTCGGTGTGGATGGAGCAACCGGTCCAGCCGATGGGCCGATGGGCTCTGCAGCGGGAAAGCCGCGCGGCGGCTCGCTGAACTCACCCTCAAGGTCAGAAAGTCGGAGCGGGCGCTAGCTCCAGCGCAACGAGTCACCGTTTTGTAAGCGTCTGCCCACCCCGGGCAATCCTAACCTCCCCTCCCCCTCCCAGCCCAATGTAAACTTGCCAAACGCGGAGGTTGTACCCCTCCCCCCGCCGCCCGTGCGCTCGTAGATCGATTATAAAACGTGCAACGTGCTTTGAATGTCCCGTCACGGTCTGTTTGCTCTGTGTTTGCTCCGGTGGCTGTGTTCTCGCGTTGCGTTCGACCCCCGTTTGCCCTCGCCCTCGCCTTGTCTTTCACCACCAACGTCACCAGCGCTTCAGTGTTCGTTGTCAAACGGGTCGAACAGTGGGTATGCAGAAGTTCTCGGCCGACTCCGCACAGCGGGGAAGGTGTCGGAGGCCGCGGCGTGTATGTGTACATAAACCTTCCCCCTCTCTCGCTTTGGCTCGCGATGACACGGAGGGGTGTGGGCGACGACATACCGGCACGCCAAGGTTTCGACCCGGGGGCGACACAAAGCAGACGCCGGGATCGTGATGCTTTTTGGAGGAACGCCGGCCTGCAGCGTTCTTGAGTGCAGTTGCAGCGGCGCGCTCGCTTTTCTATTTATAAAAGAGCATCATAAAAAGAATCACCCGATGTGTGTGTGTGTCTAGGAGGGTGTTTTCATTCTGCAGGAAATTGTTTACTGACAAGAGCTGGGAACCGGAGCATAAAAAGGGTGCCGTGAGCGTCCCTCGAGATTTGCGTTTCGGGGGCCAGGGGTCGGCATACTTATCAAAACAAAGAGGGCCAGATGGCAGTGAACGTCTGGAAATAGCTGGAAGAGCTGTCGTTTGACAGGGTCTCATCACAAGATGCAGCTCCAGAAGCCATGTTCCTGATTGTTTCGTTCGTGCACTGTTTCGAGCTGTATCTTCGAAGATGCAGGAAGTCTCCGGGATGCGCAAATGTCCGACATTAACCTAACTTCATTCTTTACCATTAGCTATAGTGACATCATCTAAACGTTACAACAAGTCATTGTACTGTAACGTAACGATATTTAAATATTTATATTAATATGTAGTTAATGATTTCTGACTTACACCTCTGGATGATTAAAAATACCTCTGCATAATGATTATAATGATTATAAATACCTCTGGAGAACTAATTTCAAGCTATTCGACGCATGTTGTTTGCATTGCTTATAGAGACTTTGAGCCTTTAAGGCTTCTTTCGTCTCTTATTCGATGCATTCTTTTCAATGCAGTGAAGTGACTACTCTTCTTACGGGTTTTTACGGATTTTTAATAGTTCCAAAAACCTTTCCTGACGTTTAACCTGCATCCCGCACGGTTTTGGCGAGCCCTGGCTTAGGCTGCCCCGCATGTTCTCGTCCACCCGTTCTGTTGTGGATGATGAGCACGGCGGGATTGTATATAATGTGCAGTCTGTTGACTGATTTACTGAAGCTGCCCCCACAAAGAACACTTCAGAAGGAAAATAAAAATTAATACACAGAAAGGGATTTCCCTACGTAGTCACAGGGCTATAAATTAGGCCACTGCTCATGCTCGATCCGGAGTGCATCGGTTTTATAACACTAACGAGACGAACGCATCTTTTATACTCCTTGTTGGATCTTCTTGGTTTGGGTCATTAGAAGATCTTCAAGAAATTTCCGCAAAAACTCAACAATTCAACCAGTCAAACACAAGCCAAGCCCTATAATCTTATCGAACATTATAAAATGTTGAGATAAATAGGAGAAATCAGTCTAAAGCTTTCGAGTAAAGGTATCCCAAATGCCCGAAATTCACTAACACCTACTGTACTTGAAAAATAATATATGAAAACACCAACAAATCGACTTCCTTGAACAGTCTTGAACAGTTTCTGAACGAGAAGGCATAGTTTTTGGAATAAAAAATCCCCATAATCGATCAAATACACAAAAACAATGCAACAAATTAGCCGGCGCGGACCTGGTTAGTGGTAGGAAGTGAGCAACACAAAGCCGTGCGGCACGGCTCAAGCTTACCTGCGTTCTTCAACTGCCCCTGCTGCAGGATCATCATCATCGCGAGGGTTCGAAAGGCTTTGACTAGCCAGGATGGTGCCACTTTTGACGTTCGAGTGCAGTGGCTGCACGTTGTTGTTGTGATCGTCCGTATCGGTGGCCGATTCACGGCCAGCCGACCGCTGCCGCTGCTGACGACCCGTCCGAGCTGCGCCACCAGCAGCAACCGGGAAGTTACGCGGAGGCTTCACCGGCCCCGTTCGCTTCTGCTGCTGCTGCTGCTGCTGCTGAACTTCTTCTTTCGCCCGGCCAACGGCCCCGCCGAATGGTTCGCATCTCGATGGCGACGAAAAGGATGCCAGTGGGAGCGTGGAGCGATGGAAGCCGGTATTATGCAAGCTGGGGGCAAAAGAAAAAAAAACGCCGGACACCCGGGAAAAGCAAAGGAAGAGTGGGTTAGCTGGCGTGCGCGGCGAGCCACATTCGCAACACCCTCCCTACCTTCGGTTTCGATCGGCCGCACCCATCAGCCCGTGGCCGCCGTTGGCGACGGTCAGGCTGTCCAGCAGCGCCATGATCCATTCGGAGCAGCTACGGTGGTCGTCGCAGCGCTGGGAGAAAGGCAGAAGAAGTGCCGGAGTGAAGGGAGGGGTGTTTTCTTTCGGCACCCACACACACACACACAACTTACGAACGTGTACATAATTTTCGAGTTCGTTTCGATGGTGAAACGCGGTCCGGTGGTGGGGATGATGATCGTGCCCGGCACCAGGTTGATGATGTCCTTGAACGGTGCCAGCTTCTTCTCGTAGTCCTCGCGCGACGAGTACGACAGGAGCAGCTGGTTCTGCAGGATGAAGAACAGCTTGCGCCAGCCGCCCATCTTCTGCACGGTTGGATGGTTTGGAGCAAAAAAAAAACGAACGGAGAGAGTTTAGAACGTGCGCTTCTTCGGGTGAAACCTCGGTGCCACTCACGTTGCGCTTCTTCTTCAGGTAGCCGCACATCTTCACCAGCCCGGTGGTGGTGGAGGACGCCGGCGTGGAGTCGGCGGAAGACGTTGGTAGGACACGGCCCACCGCCGTGGAGGATTCTTTGGCTGTGGACGGTGCCGGCGTTGTCGGTGGGGTGTCCACCAGCGCCGTAGCGATCGGTTCCGCACTGTCAGCTGCAGGCGGATGCTGTGGCTGCTTCTGCTGAAGCATTGCGTCTAGGGAGAACGTTGCAGGTGTTGGCGATGCGACCGGTAGCGCGGACATCTTTGTCGGTACGATAAACTTCCTCATCCTGCTCATACCTCAGCGCTGGCTCAAATGTTTGACGGATCCGCCTGCCCCCCGCAAACCCTGGAAGAAGAACACAGCCACAGAGAGTTTTGCCTATCAACACCTGCACTCAAGGACATCCTGCGGTAACACAACCGTAACGTTTTCGTCGGCACCTCCTCCCGACGCGCGATCGGCACGAGCCACGCCAAGGTTGGCTCGAATTAGGTATTACTAAAGAGCATCCAATTACTGCATCGCTAACCGAACCGAACCGTCAGCCGCTTCACGCGCGAGGAAAAGGGAGGGAGCTTTATAATATGCATGTGGCAATTTAATTGGCTTTGCTTCGAAGCCGCACCGGCCCCCCCCCCCCTCCTCCCGCCCTGCCGGGCGCCATCGAACCAAATAGCCTAATAATCTTGCGTGAAGCAAAGATATTTATGCAACCGCCCCGGAGCGGCCTGGCCGGCACACATTCGGCCGGAGCCGAACACTTTCTAATGTCCGAATCGTGTGCTTGGAATGGGTTTTGTTTTACTGCTTTTTTCGTCGTTTTTTTTCGCGTGCGCGCGCGGAACCGGGATGAAATTCACTTTCGAAGCCGTATCCTCCCTTTTTCTCGGCATGCGTTGCGGTGTGTGTGTTTGTGTGTGTGCTTTGGTTCGTGAAGGTTCGTGTTGCTTTGCAGGATTTTTGGTGGAAAGCTTGCAATTCTACATCCCGCGCGGGGTTATCGTACGATCACCACTACTAAGTAGCTTGAGCCGGTACCATTTTGTGTGGCAAGTAGTGCAACCATTTTGTGGTGGTTACAGTACACATTCTGATCGGTGTGGTTGAAGCACGCCGATCAGAATCAATAAATAAACCGAAATTCACATAATTAGTACGTTCCGCTTCATTTCGGTGCTTCTAATCCTCTGCTTTTCTTCGATTCTAACGCTTCTGATCTGCCTCTACTACGTAGCATCTAACACCAAGCCACACTAAGCAAGCACTAAGCCGCACCAGCACGGCGGGTGCCATTTTGCTGCCGGACAATAACTACCTGCGTCGCCCGGGCTCAATACACACGCGCAATCAAGGGAGAGAAAGAAATTCAGTCATAACCTCGATCGAGTTTCACTTCACGTTGACACTTGTTTTTTTCCAGCGTTTGTTTGTGTGTTTGTCTGTTTGCCGCTAACAAATGCACAGCCGGTTCGTTTCGCTGTTGTAAATTTCTATCCGGCCGTCGATTTCGGGCGTACGTAAATGCCTGCCTGGTTCCGGGCGAGCGTTGTTGCGCGGCGGGAACGAAAGCGACCACTACTACAGCGACTGATGCGACAGGTGTCGAAACGGCAGGACCGTCGGTAGGCCGGCCGTGACACTAGCGGGCGAATCGGGTGCCACTTTGACACTTCGGGCTTACGAACGGCGCACTAATTGGGAGAGATGGAAGCTGCCAAAACAATCGTGCCGTTTAGGTGTTTTATCACATTCATGGTAACGCTAATCGTGGTTCTACGAGTCGCAACAAGTTGCACAAGTTGTATCATAAATGTCTTACCAAAGCTATTTTTATTTACTAGATAAATTTAGACAATTTTGCATGCTACTATTAGTTATTAAAAACTCTCGCGCAAAAAAAAGTGATATAAGGACTTTTCATGCTCATTTTATACAGTGTCTAGAATTGTAGTAATCTATTCGGAATAGCACAGCGATTCGTATATCGAAGAGGTTCAGAAAAGATCCTTCAACGTTTGTAATTAGCGTTCAAATGACAACATTCTCAAAGAAACACACGAAGAAAATATGTGCCTATTAGTAAAAAGCCCATTATTTGTGGATTTTGGGTGGAACCTTTCCCTCCACGGTCGTACCAAAGGTTGTGGGTTCGATTTTCAGCTGGAGCGTCCTCCCGTACGTAGGAATGGACTGTCCAGGCTACGGATGATAACTAAGTCAATGAAATCCAGAAACGGCAGACCTAGACCTAGTTGAGGTTGTTGTGCCAAGGAGGGAGAACTTTGGAATGCGATGGTAGGCATGTTTATTTACGCTTCAAACATGGTTCACGAGTGATATTTTAAGCACAGTGTTGAAATTTCCTGCTTTGTTGTACAATGGCCCCACCTCGCTTAGCGCTGATGAGTGTTTTTAAAAGGGGCTTTTCAATATTGAAAATGAAATATACATCGCTAGTACTGCTCAGATTATTTTGTACAACAATTTATAGTGCTATTTGCATAGGAACATCACAAAACTAACCTCCTGAGCGGATCTTGAGCTGCATAACCAGTCAAGCGCTAAGTGAGGTGGGCTCCGTTGTACACCATAGCCACATTTGAAGTTCGGCTTTGAAGGAAACACTTACCCTGGTTACGGGAGCATCCACCCGGTACGGGCAGGCGACAGTTTGCAGCTCCGTTGAAGGATGGTTTGATAGGCGGACGGTTTGATGGCTGCTGATCGGAGTCTCGCCCTCTCGTGGCGTCACCTAACCTACGCGCACCATTCCGCTGTCGCTGGCAGGCTAAAGTACACGGCACACGCGCGCACACCAGTGTAAAATCAAAACAAAGCGAACGGCACCGTCTCCCCTGCACACTTCACACTTGGCTCGCTTGTTTACGTACACCGTTTCTCTCCCCGCTGCTCCGCTCTCCTCCACCGCCCCGCTCCCTCTCGGTCGGTCGATGCCGATCTGCAGAGATGATCTGCAGAGGCCCCTGCCGGTCTAGCGACACACCGCACGACAACCCCTTCTCCGCGTACGGAGTTGGAGTTGGTTTGGGACGTTCCCACCGTTTTCGACAAAAAGCACTACTTATCTCCGATGCTGTTTGGAGCACACACACACGCACACCAACACACAAATAAACAAAGAACCACGCGCCCAGCGAGACTGACTCCGGCGGACGGCCGCTCGAACACGTGCTTCCGCCACGGGCCTACGAATCGCACTACGGCGCGGCGTGGAAATCGTGTATTGCACACGGCAGGCGCACGATCGCGTTCAACCACTCACACACACACACACACACGCAAGCATTTGTTGGGAAGGGCTGAATGAGGAAAATTTTTGGGTGAGGTTACACATGACACCGCGGGCTTTCTCCAACTCCCGCGGGCTGGGCTGTGCGAGAGCGAGAGCAGACCCCTGAGGGCCCTGGAAGCTCTGGACGCGCTGGAGAGCCCATCCCCGGAGTCACCAAGTTCGGCGGGCAGCCATCAACAACGGTGGGGAGTCGCGATATTACTGTGTGCGCTCGCGCGCTCGCAAAAAAAACACACATAAAACAATTTAACCTAGAGACGACGGTGTGGAGACACAACCGGATGCACAGTTGGCTGCGTCGTGCCCGTACTTGCTTTTGTTTGGAGCGGGCTCGGAGCCTCCGCTATGATCCGCTCAGCTGGCTCCCCCCTCGGCGTACCCGACACGTACGTACGCGGGGCGTTGTGAAGACCGTCGAAAACTTGAACAACAACGGTGCCCCGAGAGGGAGGGGGACTAATTTGGAGTAGTTGATATGTGCACGCGTGATAGCCAGCGAGTTCTGTTTCTCGTTTGTGGCCGCTGGCACGTACGTGCCCGGGGATGTACATTACGGCGGCAATAATGTCGAATTTTGAAACGCTTTTTTTTTTGGAGGGAGAGCCCAACTATGAATGCGTTTGGAGTTTGGATCTTCCTGGAGCTTGGAGCTTCCTGGATCTTTGGTGGATATTTACTCATTATTTAGTTGACACACACACACCCTCACCCACCAAGAGAACGCAGACATTACGAACTTCGATGTTCAAGTTGCTACGAACTACAATCGTCTCATCCTTTTGTCTCACCAGCCGAAACCAGGTCCCGTGTCTACAACTCGGCTCAGATGTAACATTCCTCTCCGAGCAACCATTTTTCCAAACGAGCAGGGGCGAACGAACCGGCTACCAAACTTTAGCCGATGTTGTCTCGAGTGCATGTGCTCGAGTGTGCGCCTATCTCGGCGCTGCCGGTGCGTCGCATCTGGCACAAGATGGGGATAACGAGTCGAGCCCCGATTTCGTGATCGAGCTACCCATCCCTCGAACTTCCGTCGAGCGCGAAGGCGCTGGCGCTCACGCTTCTTGGAACGTGCGCCCGTCGGAAAAGGCACGACCGTGCTAGGGAATGCGCTGTGGATGTCTGTTTGCTAGCCAGCTCAGCTGGGGCAAGGTTTGGAACGGAGCTGTGGCGATTGGGGCTCATTAGGAAGTGCTCGAATCTACGCTTTGCACTTGTCAATGGCCCAAGTCGTCTTGTAGCGGTCCACCCAGCACCCATGGCGGGCTTTGCCGTTCGGCTTCGCCGTTGAAACGATCATCCCGAGCTTCCAGTCGGACACTATCGCGGAAGATCGCGGCAAATGTGCCACGTACAGTGTCCGGAATGAGGTGGCGCCTAATGAACAGCCCGAACCGAGACTCGAAGCGTTCGCAAGAAGGTCAACTTGTGCCCCAGAAATTGTCACCCGACTGAAACGAATGAAGCAACGGCCTCAGAATCACCGATCTAATGCAAACATGCAGCTACCAGTCGCACTCCGTGATCTCCATAAAGCGAAACGGCAAATGTCAAACGGTTCCGAGGGCGGCCTGAAATTCTCCCGGGACCGCCACTCACATCCCGGGTGCCATCTCCGGTGCCACCGTGTCGTCGCGCGTCGTGCCTTCCCCCCGTCTCCCGTCTCCTCGATCCTCCCCCCCCCCCTCTTGTTGAGTGGCATGCTCGAAACATGGAAAAGAGGATTGGCAGATTCTACCTGCGAACCAGCACGACAACCCCTCCAAGCGTATTTGCAATTCGGCGCAGCGCGCTCCAAGGAACTATAAATACGTGCGGCGGGACCGTCGGTGGCATCCAGTGCACCTGCGGTGAGAGTTGCCAATAGAACCTGTGTTGCAATAGAACCCGTCGTACCGTCGCTAGAAACACACCGAACCGTCACCAAAACGTCAACCCCTATCAACCGAACCGCCGTGCCATCATGTCCGCGAAGGTGCTAGTGGCGTTGGGCGTGCTGTTGGGCGTGCTGGCGATCCAGCTGCACGCGGCCCCGCAGGCAGAGAAGTACGAAGCAGTAAGTAAACGAACCGGACGCTGGAGATACGCCTAATGAAGCCGGGTTTTGGAGTGATCGTGGCGATTCGAATCGTTCATGGAGCTAGTTGTGGAAGGCTGAAGTCATGGGAAGTCGAATCAGGATGGAGAGAAGCACTCGACAGAGGCAGAATGGCGAGCGAGAATCCTCCTTGAGCCGTCATTCCACCAGGCTTCTTGCTGAGAGTGATCTTGGATCACCACGGCTCCCTAAACCGCTTTTTAAACGATTCGTATCTGATTACAAGTAACTACCTGTACGTTGTTTAGTGTACGAGTGAAGAAACGAACACCCCAGTGCCTGTTATGTTAGGTTAGGGCCTCCGAAAACGGCCCCCTTGCTGATGTGTCCCTCTTTTTAGTACGAGTACAAGTACGAGGTGAAAGATGCCGAGAAGCAGCTGTTTTTCGACAAGAACGAAGCGGGCGATACGGCTGGCAAGGTACGTCCGACGCTACGTCTGGTGTCTCAGTGTCGATAACGCTAACGCACACTTGATCACAGGTGACGGGACGGTACTCTGTCTGGCTGCCGGACGGGCGGCTCATGACCATCAAGTACGTTGTGGACAAAGAGGGCGGCTTCCAGCCGGAGGTCGACTTCCAGGACAATGCGAACCCCCTGTCCGGTTAGCGTGTGCTGTCGCCGTAAGGGAAGCTCGAGGAAGGGAATACTGGACACGTGAGCTGTGAGTCGCTTAGTGCTTAATGTCGATCGATCAAGGAGTTACACACACACAGGGAGAGAGAGAGAGAGAGAGAGAGAGTAGGTTATGTTGTAAATAAAAAAAACATGAATTGTAGGCTGCCTGCGGTCTATCACCAAGTAGATCTGGCTGCGCTTTAGATCCTACATCCGACACTGTTGCCAAGTAAACTACTAAACGCACATTTCGGATGCTCAGTACGTTCCACTGCAAAACGTATTCTTATCTTCTTACTTCTAAAACTCGTTTATTCATTAGTTATGTGGCCGAGAAACGTTCACAAGGGGACATTATTAAATATTGTGTATCCTAACGTGCATCAGGAATTGGTGTTTGTGACACCTCAGAAGAAAAAAAAACAAACGACCAGAACCTAACCGACAGTAGTGATATTTATCTGCATGCTAACTAGTTTGTGTGGAGGCAAAGAACCACGCACGAATCAACACATCTATTTACGGATATAATGATGTATCAAAATCCATATTGCCATTCCCTGACTGTCAGAAGGCGTTGGAGCCAGCATCTTAGTGAAACAGATACACTAATGCCGCTGGTTTAAGATGCCACAAAAGTTCCAAATGTGAAAGCAACTCTTGCCTAGAACTTAGTTACTAATTAGAATCTGCTGCTACTACTACGCCACGGATTTGACCTACCTCATAGAACGCCCGTCTGGGAACTGTTGGAACTTAGCTGGACATGCTCTAGCTAGCTACTGACTCATAAAGGAATTGCGTTTTGCTTTCGTATAACCTTCATTTATCACTTATTTCGGAAACAAACGTACAAACTCAAGCGTATATTCGGGCACGATACGGGCGGGAAGTCCGTCGCAGGTCCCCAAGGTTGTCGAAATCGCGCACAGAAAAGTCTCTCGAACCAAACGCCTGCCAAAGGTTCTCTCTGCGGAGCAGCAAAATGGCGAACCGTAAGCCGGACTAGGACGGGATGAGAGCAGTTTTCTCTGTCGGTCGAGCTTGGGTCGAGCCCTTGCTGGCTAGAGCCGAGAATAGCAACCCTTTTCTGGGAGTTAACTCAATCTTACTCGCTCACCATCTGGGATTCGAACCGTTTAGCAACGCTTTTAGGAGTCGTTATAATCTAACGCACTCAGGAGTAAGTTGCAAGTAGCCGTAGGGATCCGAAGCCCGAATGAGTGAGTGAAGAACAAGTGTGAATCGGTAAAAAAGTGAGTTCCTCGCGCTGCGTGCGACACAAGCGTGCTTGTGTGCTTGCCGCACACACATTCGATTTTGGTTCAAACTCTTTCTTCGATTCTCACTTGTTTGTCAATGTTTTACTCGTTCCCGTTTACTCCTGGGGGATTCGGATCCCTGCGGCGACTAGTACCTAACTTTTGAACTCCTAAAAGAGTCCGAAAAAATCTACATGAGGAGTTAGTTCGTTCGTTTCATCGCAAGGATTTAACTCACTCACTCGCTCACTCTTACTCAGTGAGTACTCCATCCACGGAATAGCCCGTCAGCAGTGAGTACTTCGGTTTTCAGATCGCCTGATTTAATGTATGTCTAGAAAGCTTTACCAGCAGACTTTCTGGTGTACGAGGAATGAACCGGATGGTTTGTACTTCAGTCGTTTCAATGCACTCCTTCCGTTGTTCGTAGGTGTACTCGATGAGTGCCTTTCTATTGGATGAGAAAGAGCGAGCAAGTCCAAGCCGCACGACACAACAGGGAGGGAAGCTGTATTAAAACGACTCAAATACGAGCCGGGCAGGTCGCACGCCGTAGTAACCATCAAGTCGTGGCAAGCCAGGCAGGAATATGAAACCGATTCCATTCGTTTACGCTTGTTTCATTAGAGACTTTTGCCGTTTGTGTTTCGTAACCTAGCAACCCCAGATCCCCGGTGGGATCCGCCGTATGCCACACCGAAGCAATGCAGAGGAGTATCCGACGACAAGTGATGCACAAACAGCGAGATCGGTGACCAACTACGCTTGAATTTAGTCATGTTCCTTAAAGCGAAAGTGGTGCTGTATAAAGAAGCAAGCCTCTCCCCCTGGCTCGCACCGTACGGGCGTACTCACCGCTGCCGGCGGCGCTCACAGGCTGTACTCGAGGTCGTACCGCACGTACTGGTTCTTCGGGTCGTTCGTGATGCGCGGGTAGCCGACGATCAGCGCATCCTGCGCCCCGATGTACAGCGAGTTGTAGATCTTCCAGTACACGTCGCGCACCTTCCGCGCCGGGTGAAACAGGCCCTGCAGCGTGTACTGCAGGATCTTGATCGGGCCGAGCGCGACCCGCAGCCCCTCGACCGCGTCCATGAACGCCTGCACCAGGTGCGGCGACGTCTCGAAGATGTTCGGCCAGACGTAGTTGAGCAGGTGCACGAGCGCGTCCTCGCATCCGAACCCGTACACGCCGAGCGCCATGTGCTTGATGGCGGCGCACGCGGTCTGCCGGTGCACCAGGTCCCGGTCCATCAGCGCGTCCTCCAGCAGCGGGCAGACGGCGTAGATGTAGTCCTTCCCCATCTCGCCGATGTATTCGAACAGGAACGACAGCGACTTCAGCACGCCGTTCTGTACGTTCAGCTCCGGCACGCGGTACTCGTTCATCAGCGCCGGCAGCACCGTGAACGGGCGGCACGTTTCCGCCACGATTGCGATCGCCACCGTCGTGCAGACGCGGTTCTGGCGCTCCTGCACCTTCAGGTTGTTGAGCAGCGTCGCCAGCACGTCGTGCGGACCGATTGCCTTCGCGATGTACCCGAACGTGTTGACCGTCGCGCGCCGGATCGCCTTCTTGTGCGCCTTCAGCAGCTCCAGCAGCTCGAAGCAGATGCGCATCCACTCGCGCGCCGACACGTACTCCGGCCCGCGGTCCGCGATGCGCCCCACCAGATCGATGCAGTTCTCCTGCACCTTCTCGTGCCGGTTCTTCAGGATCGGCGTCAGGCGCGGCAGCAGGTCCTTGATCGGGGGCGTCATCTTCGTCATGCCGATCACGTTCACGATCGCCTTCAGCGCGCCGAGTATCGAGCCGAGCACCTCCGGGTACTCCTCGCCGAGGTACTCGTACAGCACCACGCCCAGATGGCCCATCAGCTTCTCCTCCTGGCTCGCCTTCATCACGACGGCGATGCGCGAGATCAGGTCGGCCGCCTGCTGGCGCACCTTCGCCGACTTGTTGTTCAGCCGCCACAGGATCGTGCCGCAGATCTGCGGCAGGAACGGTTTGACGCGGCGCGCCAGCTGGTTCACGATCGTGCCGAACCCGTTCAGCATCACCACGTCCTCCGTCGTCTGCTCCTGGAACGCGTACAGTATGCCGTCGATCAGCTGCTCCTCCAGCCGCGTGTCGATGTCGCTCGCGCCCAGGTTCGCCATAATCTTCTCGATCGTCTCCATCACCATCTTCCGGTATTGCTCGTTCTCGTCCTTCAGGTCGTCCACGACGCGGTTGATGATCTCGGACGCGCCGACCTTGTTCGCGATCTCGACCGTCGTGTCCACCAGCTGGCGGTAGTTGCGCCGGTCGAGCGCCATCCGGTGGTTCCAGAAGTGCTTGAAGAAGTGCGGCAGTATCTCGTCCTTGATGTACTGCTCCTCCACGCCGTCCGTCGCGCAGCACTGCTTCACCACCTTCAGCACGATCTTCTTCATCTCCTCGTCCGGCGACTGGAACTCGCGGATCAGGATCAGCATCACCTCGCGCGTGTAGTAGTTCGCGTACTCCGCGTCCATCAGCGGGATCAGGTAGCCGATCGCCTTCAGGAACGCCGCCAGGCCCTTGCCGCGGTGTGTCCGGATGCCCTTCCACAGCGGCTTCAGCACCGAGTCGAACGACTCGATGCCGTACGGGGTGGCCGCCTCGGCCAACGCCGCCAGGGCCAGCGCCGTGATCGTGCGCACCTTCTGCTGCTCGTCCACCAGGCCGTGCTCGATGATCTCCACCAGCGACTTCAGGTGCGGGAGGATGGCGCACCCCATCAGGATCGCTATCTGCTGCACGATCTTGATGCCGGTGTGGCGCGCCTGCCACGACTTCTTGCTCTTGCAGACCGCCTTCAGGAAGGGCAGCAGCGACGGGATGCCGAGCGCGGACGCGACGACCGCGAACGCGCGCGCTGTCGTGTTGCGCACGTACTCGTCGATGTTGTCGATGTCCGGGCGCATCGTCGAGATCATCGTCGCGAGGCCGGCCGCCTTCGCGAGGTTCGAGATGATCTCACGGCCCTCGACGCGCGCGTAGTAGTCCTCGTCGATCAGCAGCGGCTCGATCACGACCAGGATCTTGTGCACGTACGGGCGCACCAGATCGTCCAGCTTGTACAGGATGCGATCGATCACCTTCACCAGCAGGTGGCGCTCCTGGTCCTCGAGCGTCGGGCTCATCAGCAGCGGCAGGATCTGGTTGAACAGCGGGCCCGCCCCGAACTCGCGCGCCTTGTCCGTGATCTGGCGCAGCGCCGCCTTCCGCATCGGGGGCGTCCCGTTCTTGATCTTCAGCAGCAGCTTCATGATCTTGCGCTCCTTCTGCTCCTCCGGGCTGAGCGAGTCCTCGTCCACGTCCACCAGCAGCTTGTCGAAGTACTGCGCGTCCTCCGGCTTCATGAACGGCAGGTTGCCCTTCGGCTGGTTGTCGACGAACTTGGCCGACTTGTCCTCCTGCTGGATGAAGAACGTGGCGGCCGGCGTGCCCGCCATCGGGGTCGGCGTCGCGGTCAGCTTCCGGGCCGGCGTCCGGATCGGGATGTAGCCGGCCGGCGGCGGCAGGATCTTGTACCCGGGCGGGAACATCACGTCCAGCTCCTCGTCCGTGAACGGCCGGTTGCGCTCGTCGATCTCCTTCTCCCACCGGTACGCCTGCAGCTGCTCCGGCGTCATCGACGCGATGTGGCCGGGCGTCGGCGTCGCCATCGCCATCGCCTTGTGGCCGACCGGTGTCGTGCCGCCCGGCGTCAGCATCGGGGTCGCGTGGCCCGGCGTGCCGGCCGCACCGTGCGGCGTCGGCGTCATCGCGATCGACGGCGTCATGGCGGCGGACGGGGTCGCGTTCGAGGGCGTCTCGTCCCACCGGGACCGGCGCTTCGAGGCGGGCGTCGTGCCCTCCAGCAGCACCCCGTCGCCGGACACACGGTCGGCCCGGGGCGTTTCGGCCCACGAGTGGCCGGGCGTTTCGCGCTCCGTCTTGGGCGTCTCGTCCCAGCGGTTGCGGCGGGTCGATTTCTCGGCGGGCGTTTCGCGGCCAGGCGTGGTGGCGGTCGTCGATACGTGGGCGGGGGTTGCGTCCCACATGCGAACGTTCGGTGTGGCGCCGGGCGTTTCGCTGCCCTTGTGGCCGGGTGTTTCGTCCCACCGATGGTCGGCGGGTGTTTTCTGCAAAGCCGGACAACAAAAGGAGAACGTTTAGATGAAATGATAAGAGAAAACAGGGCTTTAAACGATAATACGGGTAGATTTTCTAGTCAAAATGATTACGGGCAAGCCATGAAATGACATATTAATTCGTCAGTGCAAAGGTGAGATAAATATCGTAAAAGAAATTGGTAGAATTGAACTTTTCCCTACCGAAAGTATGCTGTTTACTTTACCGCTTCTGAATATGCACCAATACAGAATGTAAACAAACATTGAATTAAATTTAAGAGGAATTAACCAAAGCAAAGTATTGGAAAAT
The DNA here is from genome assembly GCA_000349145.1 of Anopheles dirus. NCBI lineage: Eukaryota > Metazoa > Arthropoda > Insecta > Diptera > Culicidae > Anopheles > Anopheles dirus. The sequence continues at coordinate 874,676 of KB672491.1, read as the reverse complement.
GATCCCTGTTGCCGTCAGTATCGATAGTAGCACGGAAATTTGTGTTAAACGTGAGATGTACACGACGAAAACATTAGAAAAATGTTGCAAAAATGTAACAAACAACCACCACAAAAGGATACCCTGCATACTATCTCGACACGACCTGTCACTCTCGTTGCAATACAAACAAAAAGTCAAACGAATTACCTCCGCATCCCACGTCGGTGTGGCAGGAACGGCGAGCTTTTTCGGTGGCACAAAGTGCTCTTCCACGGCCTGATCCCAACGGCCCCGTTTCTTCGGTTCGGCCGGTTTGGCCGCCTGTGCGTTGCTGCCGCTGCTGCTGCTGCTCACCTTCAGTGTGCCATCTTTGGATTTCTCTTGAATTTTCTTGCGCAGCTGTCGAACAGAGAGGGAGAGAACAAGTTTAAACGCGTTGCAGGCATTTGCTGGGATGAAAGCCGAGACCGTACTCACCTCTGCCTCCTCGCCCTTCAGCATCTGCTCGCGCATAATCTCCGTGTAGGAGCGCGAACCGACGTCCGGCGTTTTGCCTCCTGCGGGAAAATAAAACGAACGCAAATCGATTAGCGGGGTTGAGCACGCTTCCCGGCAGCTCCTTCCACTTACCATCGGCGAACGGATCGACGCGCTCCGGGGATATGACGAGCAGGCGGCGCTTCTGTCTGTACTCGTCCTCCTTCTCGGCCACCGTCGGTCGGCGCCGCTCCGCAAACGGGTCGTAGTCGTCGCCCTGTGAACGCGGCGAGAGAAGCAAATGTTCCAGTACTGCTGCGCTCAGCTGCCCCGCCCGAAACCCACCCAAACAACCCGCGCCACGTACCTGTGCCATCTCGTTGAGCAGCGCGGTCGGTGCCGTGTAGCCCATGGGCCGGTTGTTCCGCCCGATCGGCAGGCCCTCGTCCTCCTCCTCGTCGACCTCATCGTTCGGGGCGATCGAGGTGACGTACCCTTCGTACTTGCTGTTCGAATCGCCGCCATCGTACAGGTCGCTGTCGAAGTAGCCCCGGTCGGCCAGGCTCACGCCCTTGTCCTTCGCCGCCTCCGCATTCAGCTCCTTCTTCTTGGACTGCAGATCCAGGATGTGCGCTTCGATGTCTGCAACGAGAAGAGGGCGACGCCGGAAAGGGATTGTTTTATTGCACCATGTTACCACGCACGGATCGATGCTGGGTTCGCACATAAACAACCACCATGCCTGGTCGGCACACCAGCACCTTCATACTCACCTTCATGTGTACGCACGATGTTCTCCATGATTCCTTATGTTGTGCACAACGACACGTGTATAATGCTAACAAAAGTATAACGAATCGTAGCAGAAATGGTTCTTTATGATATAAAACTAATCGGAGAAACGAATTGCAATATTTTTTTGGTTATTTCTTTACGCTTGGTTTTTCCTTCCTGTCAGTGTCAGAACGTTTGACAGCTCCCGCTGCGGCGAGCATGATTTGACAGCTGACGCGTGGAGTCTGTGTACAAGACACAAACACAAGGTGGTCGCACGCCGGGAAACGCATTTATGGAACATTTAGCATTATTTTCGTCCAAAGTGAATGCGAACATACCGATCACACGAAATAAGCGCTGAATATACATTACCAGTTCATTTGACACGAAAAATACATCCAAAGCCACCGGCCACCTGAAATTAGCCACCAGAGGGCGCTGTATTAGGCAGGGAGTATAAACGACGCTGTTGGACTGTTTTAAAATTTACTGTTACGGCGCGATTTCACAGCAATGCTGCTCGTTCGATTTCTTGATTGCTTTCCGGCAAGATAAAAGCCACCGAGATGGTCTCCACGTATTGCCCACATTATTGATTCCCCAACACCTAACCTAACTTAGGCACGCGTGCGTTTAGTTCATGAATAGTACACAGTATTTATTTCTCTGGAAGCTTGTACGGGGCTTTACATTAGGTCACTATGCTCTTACTCTCTAGAGTGAAAAAATAAGAAAAAAACGGACATCGCACCGGCGCCGCTACCACTCTAGCTCGTCCGGCAACCCGCCGGGATAGTCCCCGGTGAGGCAGGCGGTACAGTGGCCGACCTGTTCCGGCCGCTTCACGGCCATGTTCAGCTGGACCGCCTTCTTGAGGCCGTCCACGCTCAGGTACGCTAAGCTGTCCGCACCGACGTACTTGGCCAGCTCCTCCGCGTTCAGCTTGTTCGCGATCAGCTCCTCGCGCGTCGGTATGTTGATGCCCATGTAGCACGGGTAGAGCAGCGGCGGGCTCGCTATCCGGATGTGCACCTCGAGCGCGCCCGCATCCCGCAGCAGCTTGATGATCGGGCCGATCGTGTTGCCGCGCACGATCGAGTCGTCGATCAGCACCAGCCGCTTGCCGGCCACGTTCTCCGACAGCGCGCCGAACTTCTTCGCCACGCCGAGCTGGCGCAGGCGCGTCGACGGCTGGATGAACGTGCGGCCGACGTACCGGTTCTTGCAGAGCACCTCCGCGAAGTTCAGGTTCGCCTGGGCGGGGAGGAGATGGGGAATGTGAGGTTTTTTTGGTGTTGTTGCCGCTGCTTGAAGGCAAACCTAGCGGGCGGTGTACGTACCTCCCGGGCGAAGCCGTGCGCTGCCGCCGTACCGGACTCGGGCACGGAGCTGACGATGTCCGCGTCGACGGCGGCCTCGCGGGCCAGCTGGCGGCCGCACTGCAGCCGCACCGAGTACACCATCTGCCCCTCGAAGATCGAGTCCGAGCGGGCGAAGTACACGTACTCGAAGATGCAGAACGCGTGCCGGCGGTTCTCCGGGCAGTCGATGATGTCGATCGTCTTGATGCCGTCGCGCGTCAGCTCCACGATCTCGCCCGGCTGCACCTCGCGCACGTACCGCGCCCCGATCGACAGGAAGCCGCAGCTCTCGCTCGATATTACCCAGCCTTCCGCGGGTAGTTTGTCGACTTTTTCTGCAAGCGAGAAAGGGTGCCCGGTTGCCGGGTTAGTTCGGGGAGCGTAAACTTTCTCCCCCCTACTTCGAGGAAAGCTTACCGTTGCGATAGGCGCCGATCGTGAGCGGCACGATCTTGCCGATGCAGAGCGGCCGGTTGCCGTACGGGTCGCGAACACCGTAGATCTTGTCCTTCAGCATGATGACGAGCGAGTAGGACAGCGGGGCCAGCTGCATCAGGTGCTTGATCCGGGCGGGCCAGTCCGGCCCGCCGACCTCGCCCTCGGGCGGGTTCAGGCAGAGCGCCTGCGTGATCAGCTCCGAGTCGCTGTGCGTGGAGAGGCCGACGCCGCGCGACAGCACGTCCTTCCGCAGGCTCTCGCAGTTCACCAGCTCGCCGTTGTGCGCGACCGCCAGTGCGCCGTGCGCCGTGTGCACCACGAACGGCTGGCAGTTGACCTCCTCCGACGCGGCCGACGTCGAGTAGCGCGTGTGCCCGATGCCGAGGTTGCCCTTCAGCTTCTTCATCGAGTCGTCGGTGAAGATGTTGTTGATCATGCCCATGCCCTTGTGCACGTTGAAGTTCTTCGCGCAGTTGCCCTCGCTGGTGACGATGCCGGCCGACTCCTGGCCGCGGTGCTGCAGCGCCACCAGCCCGAGGCAGATGACCTGCGCGACGTCGATCTGCGTCGGCCACACGCCGGTCGCGATCGCGCCGAACACGCCGCACTCGTGCGTCAGCCCGCTCGAGACGGCCCCGCGCCCGGCACGCTTCTGCACCGCGAGGCTCGCCATCGCCGGTGCCAGCGGCGCACTGCTACTCGTGCCCTGCCCGGCAAGCTGACCGAGTTCCGCGTGCTGCGATCGGTGTGACGTGTCCTCCATCGTTTGTACGCTTTTAATCTCCTGCCTGCGGGGCGAAACGAACACAACCGGGTTAGCCGATTACCGCGTTTGCAAACTACTTTCACCAGCCATTACATCCCCCCCCACCCTCTCTCTCTCTCTCCCAACCCCGACGTCATTCGCCCCGAACAGCTATCCCGTACACGGCCCGGTCGACTGTTTCCGGGTGCATCTACGCCTCAGGGAGCAGGGACCTGAAGAAATGACACCCTTTTTCGCTGTGTATCCCTTTGACGCCTGCCAAGTCCCACTTCCCCACACAAACACACAAACACACACACACAGGCGCACTTTGTTATTGTTTTTGCCCCCTTCGGTTGACCTACTGGGGGTAGAGCGATGGCTCGTCCAAGGATCGCCACTATCACCGGGCACGGCTCTCCTTATGCCGTCGCGTATTTGTTTGTTGCTCGATGCGTCGATGATTTCGCGCGTTATCAGCAACGAGCAACGAGCGTGCGAGGCCCCGTTCGCTAACGGCGGGGTTTTGTCGTTCTGACGTCGTTAATGCAAAAGCTATAAACAATCAACACGCTTAACAACAATTTAACGCACCGTGCGCGGTTCGATACTGTGTGCCGAATGCCCTGGAGCGGGGCCCTAGCTCTGATCCAGATCGGATTTTTTGTTTGCTGCTGCGTGCACTACGTCAATTGTAGTCTTATTTGCGTCACATACCACGGCTTGGAGTGCGCACATTTGGCCTACTGTGCAATGCTTCCTAATTCCTGTACATCCGGCGAGTACGGAATTTGGCGTTCGACGGCAACTCGCTTAACTTCTTAGGCGTACACCGGATCGACTTGGTTTGGGGTTCGGTTCGTTCGCCCATGTGTTTGCTAACTACGTTCCGAATTTCAGCTCTTTCCAATTTATACTACCGGCGTTATTAGCCGCAGCATCTCGCGCCTACCGCGGATTCCTACCAAATTTGGCTCCACAACAGATATTAACTATGCCTAATGTCTGATTAAACATTCCCTCTGATTGGGCTCTAATGTACGCCAGTTCTCTAAGCGCAGGTACGAGACCGACATTATTGAAAAAGGAAACAACAAAAGAAAAACGTTCGCTTACAGATCCCGCACCGCCGTCGTACGCATCCAAGTCGTGTTAACTGCCGCTAGAAGAAGCCGCCAATGCTCCAACACCACGCGCGTATATGGTACCGTCAATTAACGAGCTCCAGCTAACCTCACCGCGCTCGGTCTTTGCTTAATGCCGGAGTCACACGTGGGGGATGCGCAACCGCAAGTCGCTCCAATGCCCGAAAAGCAGGATCGCCCGGACGATCCAAGCTCAGTGAACACACAGTCACACGCGCACACTCCCGCACACGCAGGGCGAGAGAGAGAGTGAGAGAGAGAGAGAGGTCGAGAGACTTACCTGTGCGTCC
>KB672491.1:848870-861375 GCA_000349145.1 Anopheles dirus | reverse complement strand
CCCCCCCCCCCCCTCAGATCAACGTCGGACAGCCGATAGCGATACACTGCGTGCGGGTGGTGGCGAAATCGGAAAGCGACCGCCGGGCGTTGAGCGGACACAAGATGCTCGGGACGGCAGCGGTCGAGATCAGCATCGCGGAACATCCCGACTTCCAGGCGGCTGCTCTGGAGTACACGGTGCACGTGTACGGCTCGTTCGCCCCGACAAAGCACGCCTAAGAAAGATTCCAAATAGACCACAGCGCGTAGCGGGAACGGCATGACAACTAGCATCACTCTTCTTCTAACCCGCTCGGTGTCCGGTGAACTGCTTCTGCCGGCGCAGAAATCGAAGCAAAACGGAAAGAAACGCTGCTTGCGCAACGCCGCAACGAACTGCGGCCCAGTTACGGGCTGTGGAGTTTGGCGGCGTCTGCTAACTCCGAATTTGTACTCCAAGACACCTTTGTCTCCCTCTTCCCCTGGCTTGCTCAATCACGCTCGCCGCTTCCGGTACTGCACCGCCGTCGGCTGTGATGCAGATTTCTGTGCGGATAGAGAACTGTGGAGACGCATAATGGCGGTGTGCGTTGGCAGAAACATCCCCCCCGTACCTCGTCTCGTCATCGTTGCCCCCCCCCCGCCGGCGCGTTTTGCAACACCACCATCCATTATGAAATGCCCGGCGCGTCTGCGCTGGTGATGGATTTCAACGTTTCGGGGGCTTTCTTCTGTTCGCTTCACGCCAGCCGAGCCGCTGGTAAAAGCGGAGCTTATTGCATTGTTTGGTGACGTCCAACAAATTGATACATCGAAACAAAAAAGCGAAATAAACGCTAGGCCTGTGATCTGCAGCATTCCTTAGGCATACAAGAGACAAATGAAGCATTCGATAACTGTGAGAGCCGAGTTGTTTTTTCTTTTTTTTTATATTTGATTCTACTTGGACACCAACAGTTTAAAACCATTTCTTTAAGCAAAATCTTGCTTAAAATAGGAATAAGAGCACTATATACTTTTAAAAGCTTCCAATGCGAGCATTATACCACAATGTCCACGACTAATCGAGAAGCAGATCTGTATTCGAGTCCACAGGGATCATCCAGGCTGGCTTCTGTCTGGTTCTTACCGACTTATAAGCCAACTAGACCCAATTCTCTAGCTTTTAACCTCTCCTACGAGTCCATCTCAGCCCCTAATACCTTCCACCTTAGACCTTTTGCTCAGCTAGTTAAATTAATTCTTGTAATTTTTAAGTCCGGTCTAGTGTAAATGTAAAACGTTAGTCTTACTATGTGGAGCATTATGCAGGCATAAATAAACCAATGAAATTGAAATTAAAACTACTACCGAGGGTTTAACTTTGACAATGGCTTACAGCGACTACGACTCCTATGACAACTTGGTGCGGATTGCTCAAGGGGCTTACCGTCACGGTCACCGAGGACCGCGACCGTGACCGAGAAGGCCAATAGACTAACGAAGGGCCCTTCCAACTTCCAATTGGTCGATCTATTGCCGCTGCAGTGATTCTGACTGCCTTTCATCTTCTTGAAATCGATTAAAGCTTCCATTTCAATGCCACCAAAAAAGACGCAGACGACTTATTTGTGTCAAACGCCATAATTTGTTTCGTAGTCAGGCACTATGCACCCGTCAGAAGATGCTGGTCTTGCAGAAGGTTCCAAAAAACATGACATTTCGCGATCGTCGTTCTATTTCCGCTATCTTGCAGCGAACGGACGTAAAGCGCTAGTAGGAGCCAAATAAAAGTGATCGAGCGTGTTTGGCGTTCTGTTTGACACCTCGCGAGGAGACGATGTCGCACGTGTTTTCTCCGGGACACTGGCCTCCCCGACACACATTGCTCACATTCTGGAGACACTACGCAAACCGCGTGGGAAAACCAATCCAGCCAACTTGGGTACAAAGTGCAGCGGAACCCATCCGCTCTCTCTCTCTCGCCCAAAACGTAAACGGCTGCCGGTTTACGTAAGACGGAAGACACGCGAAAACAAACAAACACACACACGAACCACACGCTGGCAGGACCTGCGCGGCGTCCGGTCAGCCGAGGCGGTCAAGAAAGGTGAGCGCTGTAAGCCGAGGCTGCAGCTCGAATCTTGCTTCAAGAACTTGTGAACAAGGGCGCGATCACTAGCGCTCCTCATGGTGATGATCACGAGCCCCGGCCGCCTCCAGCACGGTAGCCCAGCTCGGTCACACCTACGGGGCAAGACCGGGGGGAGGGCCAATGTTTTCGCTTGGCTTATCGCCGCCACCGCTCCCGGCTGATCTGGCCAATAATCAGCTGATTTTTAGTATCGTTGCAATAAATTAGGACCGAAACGTGCGGTACGGCACAGTGCAGTGCAACCGCTGGTCGGGTAAAGATTCGCCAATAGTAGGCGTGTGTGTGTGTGTGTCGGTGGTGCGTCCCATCCGATCGTCGTGTGCGTGCGTCGGTGTGTGGTATCAGATCAGATCAGATCAGACAAACGAAGTGCGGCCCGACATGGCAACAACCGTGCTCAAAGGCTACCCAATAATGCAAAGGTAGGTGCCGGGGCTGCCATTTTGACACTAGGGGCGAGATTTCGGGCGCAACTTCGCAACCGGGCAAGGGCCGGTGGCGTGAGGCAAAACGGTGAAACAGGCGGAAAATTGAAGGCGCCGTAACGGCTGACTTGGGCTGCATAAAACCGAAAGCGGGTTGCGCCAGCCGTCAGACTGAAAGGGAGGATAGAGAAGAGCGGCACCAACCAATTGCACAACCAACGAAAGCTTCCCATGAAACGATCGTACACCACAGAAGAACGCAAACTAACGTCGGAAGGAGCGGGAGAGCGAGAAAAGCTTGTGCTTGAAGGAAGCAGGATCTCACACAGGCCCAGCCAGCCGCAAGAGACCCGGAGAGCGCCAGGACTCACACACGGGGGATCTGACGTTCGCTTGACATGAGCCCGACTGCAAAGCACTAAGGGGGCCGTCTACCGGCTGCAATTTGGCGTGACCGATTCGCAACGAGCAAAAAACATTGCGTAAGCCCATCGAGAGAGAGAGAGAGAAACACAAAAAAAACACAACCAACTGTCGAGTGCGCCTCGTCCGATGCCGGTCGAGCGAAAGCCAAACAAGTTCACACCCTCAACTCGGCTCAGATCTTCTCCGCTTCCTGTGCGTGTGTGTGGTGTGTTTCACCCTTCCCACCACCGAGGTGCCCTTTCAACACAAGCCACCAAAACCGCTTCTCTTCGCGGTGACGAAAGTCGGCGGCGTGATAAGCGAAATGTGGCGTGTGTGTGTGTGTTTTTTTTTCTCTCGCGAAAAGGCGGCCCCACACGCTGGCCCAAAGTGACAAGTCACGATGTATATCTCCCCGCCCCACGCGCGCTCCAGCGTCCCCCCCGGCCACGCGGGTTTCTTCCACTCATTTGCCATTCAATTGCGCGCACCCAGCCACAGGCCGAGGCGTGTGTTTGCCTTTGAAAACTTCGAAAAACCCCCCACAATGTGCGCGCGCGCGCCTGCCTGTTGTGTTTGGGTCGGATTGGATCATCTGACGCCGAACCGCGATGTGTGTGTGTGTGTGTGTCTCGGTCCGTTGTGCGACACGGTGTCGCGGTTTCTGCGATTGGGCCTGTGTGCGTTTTTGCGAGCACATACACACACGCTGTATCGGCAGATAAACTGGCCAGACTTGCACATGACCACAGACACACAGAGACTGGTGCTTTTAAGGGCGCCTTCCATCGGGTGCGGAGCGTTTTAAAAATAGACGCGACGAGAAATTGTCGCTGCTGTCGCTTCCGATGGGACTGGTCCTTGGAAAAAATGGGGAATTTTTGACTATTTTACTATTTAATACAACTATTTCATATCGTACCGCGAGCGATTGCGAACGGAAGCTGTTGGAAGTATTCTCATGGTGCGAGGTATACTAACAACTCAAGATAACCGAATATGTGTGTCTAAGTTGATTTTAGCAGGAGCTCGAGAAGTTATTTCGAAATGGTGAAAAAAAAATCAATATTATCTGCTACCTATACGCGCATAGACACAAACGCTTTGTGGAGTGCGGGCTCTTTTGCACCTATGTCAAATCCAGAAGTTGTAATGCAACAGGTGTCTGAAGAGAACGCAGATTGCTCCCTTTAATTGACACGAAGTTGAAGTCCCAGCGCCCAGATTAGCTTTTGGGACTCTGAAGCATTGTGAGAACAGCTTACAACCTCTACTGTACTCCAGTGCTTCATTCACTCGAACAAGTGCAAGTGTGCAAAAACTGTTTATCATTTTCCGGAGCAAACCCGCTACCCTTTATGCCTGGCACGCGTGTTTATGATAATCTAAGCGAGTGAAGTCATAAATGGTGCTTTCGTTACGATCAACTTTGTGTTGTTTTGGCGTTCAGGGCGTATATTAATTATTGAACACGTTCTAGGAGCCACTTTGACGAGACGTTCGTGAGCTTCTCGCTCGGAGAGAATATTTTGTTTCAATTATCCTTATATCTGTGCTGATTGGTCTAATTTGCTCGTTTAGTTAGGCATTTAGTGTATATCTATAGTAGCAGCAGATTTTCCACTAACGACAAAACGCTAAAGGTCACCAGACGCGCAACAACGCCACACTCCATGAACAAATAGTCCTGTTGAATAAATAAACGCTCTCGTCCTTTGCCGTCCCTGGCGACTGGAACGCAACGCACGAACCGCCGGCACGCAATTCAATAATGCACGACAATGCCCGTTTATCCGTCGCTTTTCGTTGCAGCAGTAGATGCGCGCCTGAAATGGATAGCACCGTGCAGCAGAAGGAAAAACCGAGCACGGCCCCGCGTCCCCGAGTAGTCGGTAATGAGCCGCCGAGCGTGAAACAGCAGCAGCAGCAGCAGCAGCAGCAGCAGCAGCCCCAGCGACGACAGCAGGAGCCTTCCCGTGTGCCGCACCGTGCCGAACCAAACGCAGCGCTCGGAGGACCGCAACGAGCAGCAGGTGACACCAGACGCCAGCGCACAGCAGGAGCGGCAGCAGCAACCTCAGCAACCAACAGCACCGCCATGAGCAGCGCATCGTTCAACCGTGACCGCCTCGGGCAGTGGCCGGCCGCAGCCGACAGCGAAATCGCGGGTTCAATTACGGGCTTCGATCGGCTCCGCCATGGAAAGTTCAATAAGGTACGTACGGGCCTCCCTCCTAGCCGACCGCACTGTGCGAGCCGAGCGGTGCGCCTGCGCCCCTGCCACTCCGAGACAAAACATTCGATTGCAAGAGAACGCGCGCGCGTTTGTGTCTGTGTGTTGCTGTGTGTGTGTTTGTGTGCGATGTTGGCCTTATGCGAGGGAAGAATCGGTCAAGAATCGCCGTCCTGCAAGTTGCAAACTGCAGCTGTTACATCCGGGGACGATTCGCTTCGTGGAGACGCTTCGCTGCACTGCGCTGCAGAGTTCCAGAGAAGACTCCCGGCGTCCTGGCTGTGTTGTGCTTCTTCCTCGCCCGCCTAGGCATACGCGCCAGGGCAGCTGATCTGTCCGACATTGCGCGTCCTGCGGCAATGTCTTCCCCACCCCACTTGATACACTTTTACCCACGGATGACCTTTGCGGCCGCGAAAGGTCATTACAATGATCAGAGACACACACTCGAGATGGATTTGTTTTATCGGCAGGCAGGCAGGCAGGCAGGCAGGCGCGCGCACCGTACTCTAGGCCTGTTGCATTGGGACCTGAACGATTTCCATCTGACCTCTGCCGTCACCGTTGGTCAAGTGGTCTTTCTTCTCACTCTAGCGCGCCCGTTTCTGCGGAGCAGAACGAACGGCCGCACGAACTCTTGCCCTCTGTTTGTCCGTTCTGTCCAATTAAGTGCGCCCCGAACGCTCCGCGACTTCGCCGGACCTGGAGCCGGAGTTTGACGCAAATAGCCGGAGCGATCCATCAACGCGTCGGTGTTGCGGATGTACGGCAGGCACCGAACTTTTTTTATTGCAGCAGCAGCAGCAGAAGGCACCTGTGCCTTCTCCACTCGATCGATTAGGCGGTGTGATGCGGTGTTGGGGAAGGCAACAAAAAAAAGCATCCCATCAATGTCCGGTTTTCCCTCTCTCCACGCTCGGGGGGGACCTGTGCGAGTGCGAATGATGATGAAATGACTCACACAAGCAGCCAGCAGGCGGTCGCAATCCGCGTCACCGATGACTGGGTGTCTGCTGGGCGGATGGCAACGGTGCTGCTTTGCCCTTGGCTTACTAGAGCACGCACGCACAAACACACACACACACAAACTCCGAACAGCTGATCCAACGCCGCGCTACTCGAGCGTGAGTGGGAGAGCACATCATCACGTGAAGTACGGAGTTTCTCGAGCGCCCAATCCGTGACCGGCCGGATGACTCCGATTTCGGCACGTCGTCACTTGCGGTTTCCACGCATTTCCAGTACTATCTAATCGAATGCTTTATCGCATGTGTGTCGTTACGCGCTGTCCATTGCAAATGTATCTGAGCACACGTCGCGGAATGGGCACAACATCTCGGGGCAGCATTCTAGAATCTCTAATAAGGCAGTGGCGTGTTGGCCCAGGTGATCACAAGGTGCCCGGACACTGTTGGGGACGATAATTTTCACTGGCCGTGTTCGGAATACGAATGAATCTTCAAGCTGCGTACGTTAATCGGGTGTCTCATGTTTTGATCTTCGAAGATTGATCGATTCCTATGAGTGCTGGAAGATGCGGAAGTCTCTGACGGTTCATAAATCTTGTTATTTTGTATAAGACCCGGAGATCTTGGGGTTCACTTCGTGGAGTCCTCTCGGATTATACAAAACTTCGTTAGAATGGCTACAGAGCACAAAGTCAACTCTCTTTTGCTGTTGTTCTGTTCTATAACGCAGTCTAAGATCTCCTCAAAGTCATAGTGATTGTCTTCAAGCTCGTGTTTGGTGCGCCATAGCCCGTCTCTTTTCGAAAATCAGATCAATCGAGAAGGACACGCTCGAAGCGTTGTAAGCGATCTGGAGAGCGCCGCGCAGATGACAATGGCTGCGGGATACTGTGAGCAAGGGGGTCCGGCCTCGGCACGAACGGCCCTGAGCACAACAATCGCCCTTTCCTAACTCTCCCTCTCTCTCTCTCGGTCTCCTTGTCTCCCTCCCAGGGTCTATCGTTCAGCATCGAGGAGCGGCAGACGCTCGGCATCCACGGGCTGATGCCGGCGGTCGTGCGGACGGAGGACGAGCAGGTCCAGCACTGTCTGGCGCTGCTGGAGCACTACACCGAGCCGCTGAACAAGTACATCTACCTGATGGGGCTGCTCGACCGGAACGAGCGGCTGTTCTACCGCGTGCTGGCGTCGAACATCGGCGAGATGATGCCGCTCGTCTACACGCCGACGGTCGGGCTCGCCTGCCAGCGGTACAGCCTGGTGTACCAGCAGCCGAAGGGCCTGTACGTGACGATCAACGACAAGGGGCACGTGTACGAGGTGCTGCGCAACTGGCCGGAGAGTGACGTGCGCGCGATCGTCGTCACCGACGGCGAGCGCATCCTCGGGCTGGGCGACCTCGGCGCGAACGGCATGGGCATCCCGGTCGGGAAGCTGGCCCTCTACACGGCGCTCGCCGGCATCAAGCCGTCCCAGTGTCTGCCGGTGACGCTCGACGTCGGCACCAACACGCAGAGCATCCTGGACGACCCGCTGTACGTGGGGCTGCGGCACCGGCGCGTCACCGGCCCGGCGTACGACGAGCTCGTGCAGGAGTTCATGGAGGCGGCGGTCCGCCGCTTCGGCCGCAACTGTCTCATCCAGTTCGAGGACTTCGCGAACGCGAACGCGTTCCGCTTCCTCGACCAGTACCGGCACGACTACTGCACGTTCAACGACGACATCCAGGGCACGGCGTCGGTCGCCGTGGCGGGGCTGTTCGCGTCGCTCCGCATCACCGGCACGCAGCTGTCCGGCAACCGCGTCCTGTTCCAGGGCGCGGGCGAGGCCGCGCTCGGCATCGCCGAGCTGTGCGTGATGGCGATGCGGCGGGACGGGCTGAGCGAGGAGGACGCGCGGCGCCGGATCTGGCTCGTCGACAGCAAGGGGCTGATCGTGAAGGACCGGCCGGCCGGGGGCATCAGCGGCCACAAGCACCACTTCGCGCACGAGCACGCGCCGGTCGACACGCTGCTCGAGGCGGTCCGCGAGCTGAAGCCGACGATCCTGATCGGGGCGGCCGCCATCGCCGGCGCGTTCACGCCGGACGTGCTGCGCGCGATGGCCGCCCACAACGAGCGGCCCGTCATCTTCGCGCTCTCGAACCCGACGAGCAAGGCGGAGTGCACGGCGGAGCAGGCGTACGAGCACACGGACGGGCGGGCCGTGTTCGCGTCCGGCTCGCCGTTCGCGCCCGTCACGCTCGGCGACCGCACGTTCTACCCCGGGCAGGGCAACAACTCGTACATCTTCCCGGGCGTCGCGCTCGGCGTGCTGTGCGCGGGGGCCTCCACCATCCCGGAGGAGATCTTCCTGCTGTCCGCCCAGCGGCTGGCCGAGATCGTCACCGACGGGGACCTCGAGCGGGGCAGCCTCTACCCGCCGCTCGAGCACATCAAGGACTGCTCGATCAAGATCGCGACGCACATCATGGAGTACGCGTACGCGGAGGGCCTGGCCTGCACGCAGCCGGAACCGGACGACAAGGAGGCGTTCGTGCGCGCCCAGATGTACGACGCGTGCTACAAACCGGCCGTCCCGACCCGGTACGCCTGGCCGAAGCTGTAAGGCCCCCCCCCCCCCCCGCTCCCCGGAGCCCGCCCGTTTGTCTCTTGTTTTCCATTTTCACTTCTACCTATCATTTTGCGGTGTCTTAGCGAAACGGTGCTGTAGCGACCGGTCGGTTACTGTTGTGTTGTTTTTTTAATACGTTTGTTTTTTTTTTTGTTTACTATAAATATTCGTTTCGTTTGCGTAACCACGTAGCATTGATTTCAAAACAAAAGAGCCCTTCATGGCTTGTGTATAACACGAACGCACCCCCCCACAATTTTTCCCATCTCTCTCTCTCCTTCCTTCCTGATAAACACACGCTTTGCTGAACGTAGAGGCGCATGAAGCATGTTTTTGCAGCGCGGATTGCCTATCTTTTGGGCGCAATTGCGATGCACCACCCTAAAAGTGTGCAATCTGCCCTGAACAAACGCGTCATCGCTCGCGTTCCATCAACGGAAGATTGCATACCTTCCGGCTGGTCGGGCAAAGCTGGCTCCCCCCGAAACGTATGCACTCCGCCGTACAATTTGTCTGTACAGAAATGTTCCGCTCGGTGTGGTATTGTGAAGAATATGTTGGGTCTTTTATCGTCTCATAGAATTAAAACCCCATTTCCTCTTCCCTCTCACTCGCCCCCCCCCCCCCCCCCTTGTCTCTTTCCGAAACAACCCTTTTCCACCTCTCGATGTCCAGTGAACTAATGCATCACACATACCCATACACGATCGCATGTAATCATCTCTATCTATCTCAACGCTCGTACGTGTTTACCGAAGTTGAAAGTGATAATAAAAATATGTAAATTAAATGGCTAATAACTCAATCGTGTGCGTGTTTCTGTCTGCGTGTCGTGCATCATTCCTCCCGGCTCCCGTTTTTCCCCCCCCGTTTCGCTTATTGTTTTACCGTCGGCTGTCGCTCAATTTCGCCTTCAGCTCGCCAATCTGAGCAATTTAGGGCAATTTTGCGCATCAATTTTGGCCTGTTCCTTGTGGCCTTTGGCCTGTAGGTGATGGAAAGAGCGTGGAATAGGATAAATCAAAACTAATCACGCTTTATCAGGCTTTCAGCAATTTTCAACCAACATTGGAAAGAGCAACTATAAACTAACATCAACAAACATAGCAGCAATCAATTGACTTAGATTGCTGCTATGTTTCATTCTCTGATGCCCATCCAGGACCCATTCAGGGATCGAGTCATAATTTAGCAACTAATACGAATAACGTAGAATCTTGTTCTAGTCTAGAGAGAGAATTTTTTTTTCTAACATTTACATTAATTCAATGGAGAAATTGGTTGATGAGGTATGTACGAAGGGAAGTTTTTAAAATCATTCTATTTTTCCTTAAAAAAAAACTACATTTCGTGGTCTTCTTGTGTTCTAAAATCCATATTTCGGTATTTAGGAAAATATCATTCAATTTTTTAGTTTAACTCTCACGCGATCGCTGAATGAACCTTAAAGTTGGTGAAAGAGTCCAAATTCAGCAGTATCGACAGTAATTGACAAACATGTACTGTTCAAATGATCGTTAAATCGCTAAATTTAGTTTGAACTATTGTTATGACCAAGACAGCAGGTTTACAAAAACTTCAACCTTGACTTAACACTTTTTTATGTTTTTTTCTAAACCGATCGTTATCTATTCTTCCTTCCCTCTCTCGTGCGCAAGTGAAAATCATTACAAGTATAAGCAAAAAGTGTCATAAAATATCAGTATGTTCTACCTTAAGTGTTAATAATGGGTAAACTAGACTTAAACATTCAAGCTTGTGATATGCAGTGAAATAAAAGCTCATTTTTTTGTATCAATCGCTTTAGATCAGTCTTTGAACGTTGTTATTTGCTTGTAAAAGAAATGCTGAGACTATAAATGTATCGTCTCGCGTAGATAACACTGTTTGCTCGTTGCAGAGCACTTCACTAGACGACTATGGCAGTGTTGCATCAACGCTGGCCGTCGTAAATTGTAACCCTGTTTGAACCCAATCAACCCGAAACCCTGAACCAGTTACGCTTACGTTTGGTTAGTGCGTGTGTTTTGGAAACCATTTGCGACCAACCTGCCACCCGTTACCCGGAGCTCATCCGTCGTCCGGCAGCAGCGGCGTCGCGATCGTTTCCGGTGCCAGCCGGTACACGAACCGGTGCGCCTCGTCGTAGAACGGGTTCGTCTGGTCGCGCACCGACGCCATCCAGGCGGCGAGGTGCGGCCGGCCCGCGCACGGATCGTACCCGGCGATCTTCGCCTGCTCGATCTCGCAGGCCGCAGACAGATCGGCGACGCTGATCGTGTCGCCGGTCAGGAACGGCCGCTCGCCGCCGGCCAGCAGGACGCGCTCGAAAAAGTTCAGCCCGGCGTCGAGCCGCTCGCGCAGCCGCTCCGTCTTCGCCGCGTTCACCTCCTTCCCGAGCAGCGGGTTCAGCCAGACGTGGAAGAAGTAGAGCGACACGTCCGCCCGGATGTTCAGGTGCTGCCAGGAGAGGTACTCGTCGATGCGGGCCTGCCGCAGGGAGTCCTCGCGCGGGTACCAGTGCGGCGCGACCGCGGGATACTCCCGGCTGAGGTACCGGTAGATGGCGGCGCTCTCCGCCAGCCGGAAGTCGCCGTCGACGATGCACGGCACCTTCCCGAAGCGGTTCACGTTCTTGCGGTACTCGGCCGACTTTTGCTCAACTAAAAGCAGAGACAAAGCGGGGACAGGAGGGTTAGCGCAAAGGGGCGCAGTGAGATTAGGCAGAGGGGATTGGGAAGCCGACGTACGCTTGCGCAACGCTACCGGGCATCGCTCGAAGGGGATCTTGTTCGCCGACAGGAGAATGTACAGTGCACGCGACGGTTGCGACAGGAAGTCGTAGTACAGCCGCAGCCCAAGCGACATGGCGTTTCGTTTCGGTTTTACCTCAAACCCAACACAATTATCACAATTGCGAAACTTTGCACGAGAAGAACGGTGCACAGCACATCACGGCACAACAATCCACGGGGTAGAAGATTAAAAACAGAGTTTCGAACAGTTTTGACAGCGTATAACAGTTTTCTGTGCTACAGACCTGATTAGACGCGCTGCGTACTCTGTGTTTGCATTCTAATTTAACCCTGCTCAAGGCAACTAGGGTTACAGGGCGAAGCCAACACATTTAATATTATATTTAAAACTTTAAATATGCATCTAATCTTCAATTGTATTGTAGACCCTTTTTAATATTGGTACTTTGCACAATTTCAACCCGAAATCCGTCATTCTTCTGAGAGTAGATTGATTTGATTTGGCGTTATAATTTGAATGATTTCTTCCAGACTTTAGTAAAGTATTTGTGAGAATATTTTTGTTCATTTCACTAGATGACTCTTCAATTTTAAGAATCAGCAATACGAACTTAAAGCATTGATGTTGAAATTGTGTAAGGTTAAGCAAAAACGTGGAAAGAGTTCAATAACATCCCTAAAATCCTACAAAGCGCTGGAAGAAAAAGAAAGCCTTTAGATTCTATTGTTAATCAGCATAATACTCACCTAATATGCACGCTTGCTGCAGAAATTAAACTAAAATGAACGACTGCACTGTTTCCCGCTTCTCATCAGTGTCCGCACACGCACTCGCTGTTTTATAATTAAAATATTCTTTATTATTATAATTAGGAGTATTAAAATTAGGAAAAGAATGCTGCCCTAGTGTGCACGGGCACGGAATCTACACGGATACGGTTGACTGTTCGAATGAGTATGACGCTTGATGAAAGGGGGGGGGGGGGGGGG
>KB672491.1:775364-830075 GCA_000349145.1 Anopheles dirus | reverse complement strand
GTGTGTGTACTAGTGTACGAAAGTATGGACGAAGAGAAAATGTGGATGTGGAAGAAGGTTTGTAGAGAGATAGAGAGAGGATCTGTGGGGCGGACGAAAACTAAAAGCTAATAGTATGATTTAGTGAGGCTTATGTCTAAGCGAAGATCGCGCAACTGGCCCGCGTTACTGCGTTACAGCGTTACTCCTCGTGCGTGTTAACGGGGCGGGGCTTTGGCATTTCTCTCTTGCTCTCGCTTCCGCTGCACCGGCATCTGGCTGCGAGAGGAAGTACACAGCCTGTTCATGCCCACCGCTCGTACAACTCGCAACGCAGCGACCATCGTACATCGTGCATTTAAGGAGGGAAGAATAACCCAGAAGTTGCTCAAACTGATATCGATAGGAGATGATTAGCTACGTAGAGTGGAGTATATGGCAGGGTATGGTTACTATGTGCGACTCTGTGCGTGTGTGTGTGTGTGTGTATGTGCGTGTGTATGTGTGTAATGCAAGTGTGAGTGACATACGATTCTAGCTTAGTAGATGTGATGCAGCACTGGAAGGAACGCAACGACTGTAGTGAAGTTTGACGCCCAAGCGTTGGTGTACGTGTGTGGGTTTGTGTGTTGGCGAGAGTGCGTTACAGGTTGAACGTAGCGTTCCATGTAAGAGAGATAAAGAAAACCAGCGATACGAAACAAAAGGTATGGATTGGAAACCGTGCAAAACATGAAAACGATCAACGGAAGACAACGAAACTCGTGAAACTGATGAGGCAACGCAAGAACACTTAAAAACGAGATGAGCACAAGCGCGCGCACGTGACGTGGCGATGAAACGCAGGATGTTCAACTGAAACCAAACAGTGCAGGCAATACGTTAGTTCAGGCATTCGTGTTTGACGACGAAAAACGAACAAAAAAAAAAGAAGCAAAGAAAGTCGATAAGTGGACCGGGTAATAGGGTATGGTTAAACGCAAAACTAACCACAAAACCCGTATACGCTAAAACGAACGTGAAAGAAACAGAAATATGAGTGCTAGGGTCAATTTCTAGAACAAGCAGGGAGGTACGATGATAAGCAGGTCGTACGGAGGATGTGTTGAAAGAGAAAAAAAAATAAGTGGGCGAAAGAGAGAAAGAGAGAGAGAGATCAACGAGCAACAGGGAAAAGATCGAGACAAAGAGATAAAGTGAGAGAGAGAGAGAGAGAGAGAGATAGAGAAAGAGAGATAGAGAGAGAGAGAGATACATAGTTTCAAATAAATCTGAGACATAGAAGAGAATATAGACGAAATGAATGAAATGAACGCAAAACAACGGAAAGATTAGTTGTAGTGATAGTATGAGATGTTGAAGGATAGAGCAAGAGTTTTCAAAATTTGTAGAAATACAGAGTGTGTATGTGTGTGTGAGAGAGATAGAGATAGAGAGAGAGACTGAGTTATATTGTTATGTTGGTACATTTATAGCTAGATGCCATCATCCCGATCCTGATGAAGATAAAGCAAGAAGCAAAACCATCTGGCCATCTGGGCTCGGTATGCGTAACAGCTTGCAGATTGCTAGCTCGTATGGATAACCCTGATAACCCTGCAGAGGGCGCCACCGCCGTTCGAATAGTTCTACAAGGCAAAGTCACAGTCTCTGCTGATTTCATGGCCTGAAATCATCATCTAACACACATTCACAACCGAATCGATTACAGCGAGTGAGAGAGATTGAGAGATAGAGAGATAGAGGCGAGTCAGTGTCCAGCAGGGTAACCACTGTTGGACTTCGGGCGTCTTCTAACCTACTACTTTACAGCGAACATTGGCGTCCGTAGTATCTCCTAAGCGCCAAGGAATCTAATGGGCATCTGCACAACCACATCAGACTTGCGTGGAGCAAGTGGTCCAGATCTACAACGGTCTGCCACATTGACAACTGGCTGCAGGGCCTTTGGAGAAGCAACAAACACTGCGCTACTGCGCGGTTACATCCGCGTCACGTCTATACTCAAGTAAGGGGGCACAGGGGGGGGGGGCAGCTGGGGGGATTCAAGGGGGATCGAGTGGAGGCAACGAAGTGAGGCGGGGCAAAGGGAGCGGGGGGCCTACGACGGATCTGTTGGGTTGGGAAAACGATATCCTAGCCGCCGCAGCAGTGTCGTGGTAGGCGACAAGGTGACAAAGGCAGACGTCCCAAAGCGAACGGACCGGGCGGACCAGTGTCTGTGCGGCCCGGGCAGACATCGCCGTCTACCTGGCGCGTCAGCGAACGCCTGCCCGTCGATGCCGCACAACATTCACACATTCAACTCGGGATGTTTGGAGCGGCAGTGCATGAGCAGCGTGTCGCTGCGCGTGTAAACCGCGGTACACAGGCTACAGGCGTATTTGCCGGGAAAGTGCACGTAGTAATGATTGCGCACGTTGCACACAACCTTCCCGCACAGCAGGCACCGCTTTCGCTCGTCCAGGGAGTTCACCTTCTCGAATATCTGCGCAATGCGATAGGTCTTCAGCTCTGGAAGTGTAATCAGGATAGAGGGCAGCAGGAGGTAGAGAGAGAGAGAGAAAGAGGGAGAGAGAGAAGAGAGAGAGAGAAGAGAGAGAGAAAAGATAGAAAGAGATG
This sequence comes from Anopheles dirus, assembly GCA_000349145.1. Classification (NCBI taxonomy): domain Eukaryota; kingdom Metazoa; phylum Arthropoda; class Insecta; order Diptera; family Culicidae; genus Anopheles; species Anopheles dirus. The sequence continues at coordinate 827,474 of KB672491.1, read as the reverse complement.
ACTGACACTCTCACACACAATGAAGTGACTTGGTAGAGAATAGAGCGATAGTTGCATGTTGGATTTTTTTATTTTCGTTCTCTTCAAAAAAACTGTGCGCGCGAGTGTGTGTCTGTGAGATTAAGCGAAGAAAGAGAGAGAGAGAGTGAAGAGATACGAAGAAGAAGTAGATGAAGTAGAAGAAGAAGAAGAAAAATATGGATGCACGCATAGAAATAGAGACAAAGAGACAAAGAGTGAGTGAAGAGAGAGAGAGAGAGAGACAGAGAAAACAGAGCCAGAGAAAGAGAGAGAGAGAGATGCAGCCAGACTGAATGCAAGATAGATAATGTGGTGGAGCGAAATATACTAAAATATGTGGAAAATTGAATGTTTTATATAAGGTTTTGTGTGAGTGTGTGTGTGTGAGAGAGAGAAAAGTAGAGAAGAGAAAGAGAGAAGGTGGAATAGATAAAGATCGAACAGGGGAAGAACTCGAGACAAGATGGAGCAACGCCTAGGCTGAGTGAAAGATAACGTACTAAAAATCGAGCCGAGAATCTTGGAGATATAAAGAGCGAGAGAGAGAGAGAAAGAGAGAGAGAGAGAGAGGTAGAGATCAAGTAGAAAGATCAAGAGTGATCGAGAGAAAGTGAACATGTTAACAGGAGTTAAAAAGGGCAAATTAACGAATTAGAAGAAGAGAAATTGAAATTGAACATTCCAGACAGAAGACGTAAGATAGTGAAATGAGAACTAAAAATAGCCAGACAGAGATAGTGAGAGCGAGAGATAGAGAGCAGTAGACGTAATTTGTCAGGCATAGGAAAAATAAAGATCTTATAGGAAAATGTGATACTGACTGCAAAATATTCATGGCTTCAAAATATTTGTTTACGAAGCAAAACGTCAAAGTTTAGTAAGGATAAGTCAAAATTAATTGTGCATATTGTATATAAAAAAACGAAAAATTTCAAGTCGTACAGTGATTGTTCAAAATATTACGTATGCGAATAGAAAAATAATAAAAAAAACATAAAAACACACTTTCAAATGAAGCAGGGACGGAAAATCAAAAACCCGCTAAGCTAGTTAGTAAAAGGTCGCAAATATTTATAGAAAAAATGTAAACTAGTAACAATAGTACGCAAAACAACTGAATATGTCAAGAGGAATGAAAGCAACTCCAAACTAGTGAGAGGGGAGGGGGGCCCTAGTGAGGGGGGTATAATCCATAACAAGAAAAAGATATATGCAAACAAACGAACAGTGAGACAACTGAGCGATGCGCAAGGCTGCAGGGGTGTGTAGATGACAAATCGACCATAATTTCACGCAAAACGTTCCGAAACTCCACCAAACCGTACGGGAAGGAAAGTGAAACACGTCTAACTATCAGGATCGAAGCAGATCGAGCTAACGTTATGGGGCGTAAAACAGTGCTGCCAGCTGCTGTAAGTGTTAGAGCCGGACACATTACGCGCGACGCCTGCACGGCTGTAGGCGGCGTGCGAATGAGTGGCGAGATCGACTCTTCGGAAGAATGGATCGTAAAGTGTTAAGGCTAGAGAGAACGCAACGTAATGCCAGCGGGAGATATACTGATAGAAGAGTAATGTAAGAGGGAGAGTTTAGTATGTATATATATAGCGTAATAAAGAATACAAATAAATAGAGAGAGAGAGAGAGAGATACAGAGAGAAAGAGAGAGATAAATTGAGAGAAAGCCAGGATAATATAAAGCGGTGCATTGAAAACGATCATTTCGTTTCGTCTCAAACGCCATGTTGGGCATAAGTACTACGAAATATAAGAGTAAGTAGAATCCTAAGTAGCAAAACGTGGAGCAAGTATAGAATACATCAATCGATCAACAAATAAAAGTATTATTTCTGCTTGCAACGTGTAGATATACTGCTGGTACTGTAGATATGTTGCCACAATCCTAACAAACATCGTATACGGTTGCATACTAGCATACTGCTTAGTAGTAGAGATACGCGCATTGTTTAATATTACAGTAACGATTTGCAATGCATAGTCACGCAAACAAGATACAAGTTAAACTGCACAGGTTAGAAGTCGATATTTCGTCCGTACTGTTAGCAATGTGGCAGTGGCTAGACAAGCGTATGAAATATCTCAAGAAACCATCCTCAGAGTAAAGGTTTGTGCTGCAAATCACACAAGTTATTCGAGCTACTGTGATGACGATCACATACACACAAGAGATTTACCCCTAGCCATCCTACACCAAACGTATGTACATCAGGATGTTCCAGAACCATTATACCGGGTATTATTTCAGCACTACATAAACTACCGACAACAAACTAGCCAAGAGCGGAAGAGCTGCTGCTTCCAAGGACAGTACAACAGATAGTAATAACAACGGAACGATATAGAACAGATTAGGTCGTGAAAAACGTTTATAACAATGCACGAAAGCAACTCACAGTGAACAGGTTCAGGGTTCAGATAGTAGTTCGGGTAGTAGTAGCTAGTGACACTTGCCTTAACGCTTCGTGCGGCTGGCACGAAATGGGCAACAATTAATCTCCCCCACCATCCCACAGACTAGAGGTTTTCACAGCACTTCCACACACTTCCACACATCCCGTCACAGCGGCGCGCTACGTCGCAGGGCTTCGAACGAACGTCTGCGTTGACAGGTTAAGCCGGACCACGCCGTCCGTCACTGTTGGTTAGTGTGTTAGTACCGCGTCAATACGAACATGTCGCCGCACACTGAACCCATCCCACCGCCTGCACCAACACACCGAGCGGGTCGCTCGGTACTGCGCCAACTGTCAACTGTCACATTCTGCGCTCGGTGTTTTGTTTTCCTTTTTGCTGCATTCGCACTGCAGTTCACGCCTTCGCTTTCGAGTTTCTTTCCATTCCGTTTCCACTGTTTGTACCGGTGACGGTTGTGTAGTCAAGTTGCAACAGTAGTACACCACCACTACTACGGGCGCGGAGCGGCATATTCGTTTACAAATGTCTCTCTCTCTCTACCTCTCTCTCACACACACACTCGCTATCTTACAGTGTTATTCTGTTGGAGTTCGACACTCTTTTTCGCTACGGGACGCTTAATCGCAAGCAAACAAACCGGGGAAAATGGCGCCGGAGAGAAAAGAGATGTGTGATGATGTTTGTTTTGTTTTTTTTTCTTTGCCTTTGTTTTATTAAGTCTTTTAGTCATCAAATATAAATTATTTTAGTATAAATTATAACAAATAGGATTTTAGCTTTTCTTCTTCTACCCTTCTGCCCGTCGTCAATATTCCGTTCTTCGTGTTTTTTTTTGTGTTTAATCTGCAATCTCCGCTCTCTCTCTCTCTCTTTCTCTTTTTTTTTCCTTGTTGTCACCCCCACCCTTTCTGCGCTCTAACTCGTGCCTGTCATTAGATTTTAATTTGTTTTTTCTCCGCTTCGTATTTCCACCTTCACACAAGAAGGTTGTGTTTGTGCGTTTTCAGTCGCATTTCTTATCCTTTCGTTCATTTATTTTGCTACTTCTTTTCCATTTCATCTTCCTTGCCACCCGCGTCTTCTTCTTCTTCTTCTTCTTCTGTTTGCGTCTTTGCTACGGTTACGTGCTCAGGTAAGATCCAAATGGGGGTTGGGCGGACGAACGAAACAAAAAATAATAATAATAACACGAGAAACGGAGGATTATATAACAAGAACAATAATGAACATTAAATATACGAATCCGAACACTAGGCGTTTTAGAGTTTAAAAGTAAATGTGTTTCGCTTACAGTTACGCTACACATACCGGGTTGTAGCAGTAGAAGCGCGCGTGTATCGCGCAAAGTTAGCAGGTGGAGGTGGGCATTTGGGGGACCTTGCCCTTCCCCACTTCCCCCTGCGCACGCTTCAGTACCATCCCAATACCGCTAATCCGTTCCTTCACACACCCGAACCGATCGACCGACGCGCTCGTCAGGATCCGAATAACATATAAATAGGCGATTATTGCACGTACGAGAGTTTTGTCTAATTGGTAAGATAACTAAAGGGCAGGATGGGCCCCCCGCTCGGCTACCGGGGAAGCGGTGGGGCCGAGAGCAGAACCTCGGGCTCCGCCTCCTTCCCAGTGGCGTTACGCTTACGTGTAAGCTTCCTATGTAACATTGTCTGAATACGGTAGACGTCCCGTTCGTTGGCGAACGAGAGGGCAGAGGGAATGAGAGGACCCAGAGTGGAAGGTCAAAGACGTGGAGGCAGACAAAAAAAAAGAAAACAACGAAACCCACCACCCCTGCTCCTACTAATAACTGTGCTGCACACTCTAGATTGGCCTTCCTTCTCGTCTGAGCTGCTAACAGCTGTTTTCTTTTGCCTTCCCATCATCCCCCACAGCGCGACGGAGACCGGGGAGAACCGACACAGAACCAGCCCTTAAACCGCTAAATGCATTACCCGTTTGGCTTGTTAAAGAAGCCACGATTGCACTAGTAAAATATATGTCTATAGGTATATGTATGTATAAAGCAGTTGCGTTACGGGGAGAACTAACAACAAAAGTAAAAAAGGGGTAAACACAAGCACGGTACGAGACGAAATTGAGCAACCAGTACGTGAGTGCGAGCGACGAGTGCGCCTGCTGCGCATGTCAGATCAAGGAAGAAGCGAAGCAGTTGCGCACACGATGCGTTACGTGCGTTACATTACTAAGCATTAATGAGATTAACGGTTACCAAACGTTGATCTGTGTGTATGTGTGTATGTGTGTGTGTGTCTGTGTGGGAGTATTGGTGTTTCTGTATGTTGCATGTGTGTAAGAGAGGGACAACAGATAGGCAGCCCCGCAGTAACAAATGACAGGGAGAAAGTCATTGTTCCAGAACATCAACAAGCTCGAATGAGAAGAAAATGTTCGATTGACACACGTTAGTCTGTTTTAGTATTGTTGCGTGAAAGCAACGACAAAAAACTCAAACTATTGCCCAAGTTAACTCCTAGGAAGTTGCTTTCGGGCGCCATGTTTTGTGGCGCCCGTCCGGCTCTACGATAACTTTCTCCTTTTTGGCGCGCAGTCATCCCGATTTCGCCTGTAGTTTTGTGTGCGTAACGCACAAACACACACACACATGCGCTATTACACATACACTCACACGAACACACACAGGTCCAACCGCACGCATACAGAAACAGATTCACTCAAAAAATCTTTCCAATAAAAGTCTATATCGGAACAGAGTGTTACTGTGTGAGTGTGTTTTTTTTCTTTTGCCCTTACAAATGTAATGAGGTTGCTGCAGCATTATAAACCTAAATAGCTCACTATATCCGTGTGTATGTGTGCTGTATACTGTCTGTGCTAATAAATTAAACTTAAGTTTGCATTGGAACGAAGCAAAAACACAAGCTAAAAAAGACTCGCAAAACGCACACATACACACACAACACTATATGTAGAATCGCGTTAGAGTATTAGGTAGGCTAGGCGCTGGGGGGCGCCTTACCGATTAGCTGGTCACATTGTCGCGTTGCTCTAGCGCAAAAATATTAAAAACGAAAATACAAGCGGAAAACTCCGCACTTCGAAACCTACACCCGCGATGGAGCGCGCCACTTCCCATCCCATAAACACTAAACGTAGACTAGCGAACTTGCTTAACTTGCGTACAGGTTTTGTGATCCTTTGTGTTCTTATCCCTACCATTTGTTGCCCTCTAAATACTTGCTTTTTGTCTCGTTTCCCGGTCATAATATCTACTGTGGTAAAAAAAAGTAAAACAAAATATAAAACAAACACAAATGAACGAAGACTACGTTTGAGAATATTACAGTTAAGGCTGATCGTTCCCGCCGGGGGTTCATACAATATACGCTCACACATCCACACGCATAAACACACACACGCGCACACAGCCGCAGCGTGTGCGCGTGTCGACAAGTGTGTGTTGGTTGGAGATTAATGTTAAATAATGGAGGTAATACGCAAAAAACGGAAAGATATACAGTAAACAAATAACAACAAATTCACAACACAAAAAAGAAAAATTAAAAAAGGCTTGTAAATATACGAAGACAAAAAAAAACGTACAAAATTCGTTCGTACATTGGAATACAACCATACAAAATGAGGTAGTACGTTATATTTTAAGTTAATAATCATACACTTACGTTTACGCGGCGGCAAAGGGATGAAAGGGCCCCGAAACGGGAGCAAAAGGCATTGCGACACAACACAACACAAAAGTGGGCCAACGCGGCAAACGAATAACGCAAATTAATGGAAACAAAAAAGACAAATAAAAAAAAAACACAACCTCATTAAATATATCCTGGTGACTGGCGCACTTAAACGCGCAGAGCAGCGGTGCCTCGCACGCGCACTGCGCTATTATTGCTAACTATAATTCATAAAATTAACCTATAAAACAACACATACACATTAATTAAGAAGCTTGAACATAAATAACATAAAATCGCGATTTTATATTGCACATTATTAGTATTTTATCTGGTATTGCATGGTGTTATAGTTAAAACGCGCCTCCTTGTCTACTGAATAAACGGCTGGTGGTTGCGTGTGTGGGCGTGGGTGTGAGTGTGTGCTCCTGTAGAGCAGGGTCTTACATACCCACAGGCTGTGGAGTTCGCACCCAGACTGCGGGTAGTAGCTACGTCAAAGAAAACCAGAAATGGCAGGCCTAGACCTACTTGTGGTGCCTTGGAAGATGAAGACTATGTATACATATCTACTTGCAACACATTGGAACACCTACACAGGGCATTGGAATACTTACACATTGAAACTCATTCAACTCTTCCTCACACACGCACACACACACAAACACACACGCATACACATACACAACGCTACACATATCTGACAGCAGACACACATACACACGTGCACGCACAAAAAGTTTGCAAAGATGCGCGACCAAGCGTACACCTGATAGCGTTACGTTGCGTTACGCAGCAGTGTTATGCGCGCGTACTCTGAAGATCTCTTGAAACTGGCTTCGTGTGGAGCTAAACATAAATCTGGCCGTTGCTTTACTGGTCGTGTAGTTTGTTTGTTTGTTGATGCGTTTTCAGCCACCCCCTCCCTGTCAGGCTCCACCTGCTCCACTTCATTTCGTTCGCTTGCTAAGCTCCGTTTCCGACAGTCCAAGCGTGACTCGGGACACAGTCAGGAATGCTGTCAGCTGGCTGATCGGGAGGGGGAGAAGATTGGGTGGTTGTGGGAAAGAATGACGGGGAAAACTGAGTGTTCTGAGTGCACGAGAAACTCATCCAGTTGCACTAAAGCTACAGCGTACTGGCGCTCTTAGTATACGCTCCCTGCTGGGAGTGGAAGTGGGAGAAGAGGGCGGGGAAAGCGAGGGGAGCGGAGGGTTGTCGGTACAGTGAAGGACGATTAGCAGCATCTTTACCCGTGTGTTTCCAAAACGAAAAATGCACCTTCGAAAATGGAAGGACTCTGACTCTTCGACTCACAAATGCAAACCTACGCGCCGTGCGCACTAAACGGTAGGTGTATCACTATAATCTTAGTACCTTAGTAGCTTAGTGGTAAGAGCATTAAAAAGAAAACAACGAAACAGGAGCGCACAAAACCGCACCCACGAACGAGTGCTCAGGAATGTGTTTATACCAGCTGGCCTACTAATAACACACTGGGGGGAGTTGTCACTGGGAGAGCCCGAATACTAGAAAGTAACTAAAATCTGGTCGTGCAGCACCGCTCCCAGGCTTATCCTCATGTACGCCAAAAAACAAAAACAAACAGTAACCATAATTGAGCGCATTATAGCTAACACAACACGTCTACACGACTTCTTAATTGCTATCATCATAAGTTTCGACTGTCTAGCCAGCGTTACGCACCCTTACGCGCACTCAGCAAAACGTCAACTAAAGCAAAGTCACAGGGCAATGGGTGTCGCTGGTGGGTGAGAAAGCGCAGCGAAGCAGCAAAGAGATTTTGCAGTGTCCGGTTGAGTATATGGGGGTTTTGGTGTACATGTGCGCTTGTGTTGGTGTGTGTTGTTGTGTAGGTGTGTCATGAGTTTGGGGCGTGTGCGCATCCTCAAAGAGCTTTGCCATCCGAGACCGGCCGATCGAGAAAAAAAGCAACGCAATGCACTATATGACTAGATAAGATAGCGAAACACTGTCATATTCCCCAACGTCCCCCCACTCTCCTCCTCCCACCCCATTCCTTTCGTGCCGTCCTCTCATACCTTCCCTACTATTCCTAGTCATCCTACTGATCGTCCTCCGGTCACAGCTCCATCGCAGAGCGCAGCAAGTGACAAGAGACTAATACCACACACACAGACACACACACACACGTATATGTTCAATGCTCGAGGCGACGCATACGCACTTGCTCTGGTAGTTCGCTTCTAGTTCTTTACTAATTCATCAAAATTGCACAGGTTCAATTATAACTAACAAAATAATTCGCTACAATATTCCAACGCATGCACGAGAACACGTACAGATGATACCGAGGATATGGAGATATTGGTGCGACTAAGAATGGGAGAGAAACCCGGGGAGTAGCAACGGACGTGACTTCCTAGCGCACACCAAACGACTGCACTATTTTCAGCTGTGTTCACGCGACGTTTCTTGGAGAGTAGAATAACAGAAGAAGGTGATGAGGAAGAGAGAGAGAGAGAGAGAGAGAGAGCGAGACAGAGTATAAGAGAAAGTGTGAGAAAGAGAACGAGAGAAAGAGAGTTGGGGAGGAGGGGATAGAGAAACAAGTCGAAGGTCAACGAACACATACACAGTGTTTCTAGATGCTAGAGTACGAATAGGGGGAAGTGTTACGTATGGTACGTGTCAGCGTACGCGACGAAAACAAAGATGATTGCACAAGAGCGTAACGATCAGCTAGGAGGGCGCTACTCTTATCACACTATACGATCAACGTCAACGATTAGCAGTATGCGGAACAGGGAAACAGGGTGGATTGGAAAGGAGGGGGGGGGGGAGAGGAGAGATGGAAGGGGGGCTGGGGGACTTGGTAACACACGAGCAGTTAGGTACACGACACGTCCGGACAGCTGATGTACGATCACCCGCGCCACGTCACTTATCCGTTAGTACTTGGTACACATATACAATACAGACACGCACACACAACAAGTGGCCGTATATACTCCCATTCTGCCGCAGTCGACGACGAACGCATGGGCGGACACACAAGCCGAGTGGGGGAAAAGGAAGCAATGCAGGCCTGTGGTGATGGTCGCAGCCGTAGCAGTAGTAGTAGTGGTCCTAGCCTAGATGCGTCTGACATACGATGCCCGCACGGCCACCGACACTGTCGCCACCACCACCACTCCCATTGCCGTCGTTCGTGAAACCGTGGTGCCCGGCTGCGGTCTCCACCAGGGGGCGCTTCACGTGCGGGCGGCGTCTACGGCGTCGTTGCTGCTGCTGCTGCTGCTGCTGCTGGGGATGCTGCGGCGGTTGCTGCTGGTACTGTCGATCGCAGTAGGCAGGCTGCTGCAGAGGACTGCTGGACGTGGGTTCGAACCCACGCCAGACCCCGCAACCGTCACCGCCACGGCAGGCGAACGCGGTGTGTGCAGAACGTCGACTACCACCACTACCACCAGCGCAGCCGGCGGCCCCAAACGGACGGTGTCCGTAGCCGGCGGGTGCCAGGCGTGGCGGCGGCAGTGGCTTAACGACCGCACGGCCGTACAGGTAGCCGCCGCCCGCGTGGCGGCTAACCAGCTGGCACGGCAGACTTGGCTGCAGGGTGGTGCCGGTGGTCGTAGTGGTGGTCAGCGTGGTGTTGCCGTCACCGCTGGTAGTGCCATGAGGGTTGTCGCAGGTGCCGCTACCGCTGTTGCGGTAGCGGCTAAGGCTGCCGTAGTCATCGGTGGTCCTCCAGCAGGCGGCCACAGCAGCCGTCCCGATGCAGGGAACAGCTTCGGCGACGCGGGATGCACCGGGCGTAATCGTACTGGCTGCAGACGCTGGCGGGGTTTGCTGCCGGACCGAGCGGCGCAACGGCGACGACTGACTGAACGGTGCCACAGGATACGGGTAGAGGAACGGCTCGGAACGACTACTGGGCGACCGTGCCGGAGACGTGCCGGGAGCCGCCGGGTGTGGTATAGGAGGCACGGGCGGCTGCTCGGGTGGTGTGCAAACGGACGGGGTGGGAAGAGTGCGGGTAGGAGGAGTGGGCTGATGTCGATCGTCATCGTTGTCGACGTTGGTGGCGTCATCGTGATCTGGATAGTAGGTAGCCGGCTGCCAATGATCATCGCGGAACCGTGCAGGTCGATATCAGTCGGACAGATCGCCACCGCCGTTCCCGTCCCGGCCACTCCCACTTCCGACTCCATCGCCACCTCCAACAACTCCTCCACTACCTCCGCCAAACATACCACAGCCGCCGTCTCTACCGCCGCCTGCACCGGTAGCCATAATTCCAACGATCCCGCCGGGTGACGGCAGACCAAGCCCCACGCCTCCACTACTACTACTCCCTCCTCCTCCCCCTCCTCCTCCTCCTCCTCCTCCGCCTCCCCCGCCTCCTACACCTCCTACTCCTCCACCACCACCTCCACCACCACCACCACCACCACCACCACCACCACCACCGCCGCCGCCGCCCATACTACTAGCACCGGGCGAAACGGAGGCCGCCACCGCCGCCGCCACCGCCGCCGCCGCGGCCGCCGCGGTCGAGCTCGGAATGGGGGGGAAGTCGGACTTGAAGGTGCCGAGCGCGTAATTGGCGACGGCCGCCGCCGCCGAGAACTGCTCCGACTTGAAGCTGTTCGCGACCGCAGCGGCGGTGGAAAAATCGGGCTTGAAGCTGCTGTTTGCGGCGGCAGCCGCTGCCGAAATGGCTGCTGCCGCCGCAGCCGCTTGCGACGCCATGGTGGGGGAGAGCATGTTTTCGAACTTTCTGGTGTCGGGGTTGAACATCGGATGCTTGAACTTGCAATGCGTGCGCAGGTTATCGCTTCTGGTGTAGGTCGCCCGGCAGAGTGGACATTCGAAGCGGCCCGGAAAGTGCACATGGTAATGGTTGCGTATGTGGGTGACCACTTTGCCGCAAAGCTTGCACCGATGCAGATTGCAACCGCCTGAGAGCCGTTCAAAGGTCAGCCGCATGTGCCAGGCCTTGGAGCCTGTTGGGAAGATAATACATACACACAGAGAAGAGAGAGAGAGAGAGAGAGAAAGACCAGAGAGAGAAGAGAAGAGGGATAACAAAAACAATGAGATTGTCACACGCGTGGATCCGGTATTTTTCTTTTGTTTTTTTGGTTTTGATTTGGTTGATTTTCAAAGTTGAAACAAGTAGGAGTGGTAGTAATAGAAGTAGTAGTGGTAGTAGCAGTGGTAGTAGTGGTAGTAGTTGTAGTAGTAGTCGTTCTAGTAATAGTAGTAGTAGGGAGAGCTGGATATATAGTACTAGTAACAGTAGTGGGGAGCAGTAGATGTAGTAGTAGTAACTGTAATAGTGTTAGTAACAAGAGTAGTAGTAGTAGTAGTAGTAATAGTAGTAGTAGTAGTAGTAACTGTAGTAGAGATAGTAAAAACGGTAGTTGGCATGACGAGGATGAGTTTGTGTATCTCGATGACATGATGGTCACCTGCTGCATCTGAGTTCTGACTTGTTCTGACTTGTGTATATATCGTGTACATCTCGTATAAGGTCCCAAATGTGTCCTCTGCGTAGGGGTTGGCGAATGTGTGTATGTATTTATGTGTGGGTGCGTGAATTATGTGCGGTGAAGAAGGGAAAACACAGTACAACTGAAGTGTTGGGGCTGGGGCTGTTAGTTGAATTAAAATGAGAAAACGGGACACAGAGCCAAAGATGATTAGCAGAATTAGTGCAACACGAATGTAAAGAGGGCGACACAAGGACGAAAAGGCAAAAGGAAAGAGACGGACAGAGAAACAGGAATAGTGACAGAGAGACAGAGAGATATAGTGAAAGAGATAGAGAAACTGGGGAAGAGACCTATGGAGACGGGGCCGTTGATCTTAGTACTGATCATCTGGGAAGAGGTGTGTGAGGTGAGCATTTTTATTTTGTACACAAAACGCATACAGGAACAACGAAATCAGGATGTTCGTGTCAGCCACAGCAAAAGGTGGTCTGCTATAAGAGCTAGGGATAGCCGGTGAGATTGAGTTTCAAGAATAGACCCCAGTTGATCAAACATCGTGCTGGATCATGAAGAAGTGGTGAGGAGTCTATTTGCATCGTTTGGCACTGAGAAAGAATACGCGAGTTGCGAGAGAAACAGGGCTACTATCGACTCGTTCCAGTCAATAGTACAACAGAGAGTACAAGCAGAACACCAAACAGGATAGTTCCAAAAACCAGAAGAAACAGGGACACAATGTGAACGTACGAGAGAATAGTTCGTGAGATCAATACAGAATAAAAAGAGCTTAGAAGACAAATAGAGCGAGAGATAGAGAGAGATAGATAGAGAGAGTGAGAGTGAAACAGATGTTATCTGAAGGAAACTCGAGTGAGTAGAGTGGAGATCAGTCTGCGTGTACCAAGTGTTGGTGACCAATTCGCATGGATCGCACAAGATTTGAAGGAGGATACGCTTGAAACAAACACACACGCACACAAGCACACGCGCATCGTACGCGGACCGACACCGAAGGAAGATGAGGGAAAGCATCACAAACAGCGTGACTGTATATAGTTTTTGGTTTCTTCGTTTGTACAGTGGTACTGCCGCTTCTTGGGTGCGCTTACAACAGGGGCAAGAAACGAAAGCTGTGTGGGTGTGGAACTGACCAGCTCTCTCGCTCTCTCTCTCTCTACAGCTCCTCTATTCGTCTCTTCCACTCTAAGGTATACTTTAGTACAGTTTGGAACTTGTACACAGAACGTCCCACCCACTGCTAACCAACCAGACTTTGCACAGGACTATGTTACAACATTGTTCTTTTCCGTCTTTTTTTTTTGTTCAATTTAAGGCAACCCTTACCAAAACACTTTTATATGTACAATCACAGGGGGGTGGGTTGTGGGGCGCGAGGTGGGTGGGTGTGGGGTTTGTGGTAGGGTGTGCTATGTGTCAGAGAGTGTGTGAGTGGTGGTATGGGCCATTGCACGTGAACACGACGAGAAGGTGTAGGTGGTAAAGAGAGTGGAAGGTAGCGAAAGGGGAGAGAATGTTCTATCATGTTTTCCCTTGTTCCAGCAACATCTGTAGTTTGTTTGTTGTGTTTTCTCGTTTGTTTAGTATCTCTTGCCGTGTGTTTCCCTCTATTTTACAACGTTCCGTTCGATTTCGTTTTTGTTTGTTTGAGTTCTCGTTTGCGTTTCCGTTCTGTCGCCTTATTCAACGTTCGAGGGGGCTGTTACGGATCGTCCAAATTCGGGTTTCGACTTTGCTCCTGCTGGGCTCCGCCGCCGAGCTCGGGAGCTCAGTGCGCAGCGTTACAGCAGCGAAAAGTAAACAAAAATACGTAAAGAAACATACTGTTGGATAGAAATTCTATAGTTCTTTTTTTTGTTGTTGGGTGGCTTGTTTCTTTGTTTGATTTGCATGAGGAAGACAGAGAAGAGTAACAACACACAGACACATTCAGACACAGTATGAGTTGAGAAAAATGTGAAGAACTTTTGCTACAAAATTACACAACAATAGGAGAGAGAGAATTGAGTACACACATCGAGAATAAAAGGGGTTTGTTTGTTTTGTTGTTGTTGTTGTTGTTGGTGGTGGTGGTGTGTGTGTGTGTATGTATGTGTTTTTGTGTATGGAAGAGAGGTGTCTTTGCTTTGGTGTTTTGCAGCGGCAAAAGTTGAGCAACGGACGACGATTACAAACAAGGAGGACACAGGCGCGCTGCCGCGCTCTCGCGTTTGCTCCCACGGCCGACGGAGTCCGCACACATCCGGCGTGCTTTCTTCTGTGTCATTCGATCGGACCGGATATCGGGACGGAGGGAGAAAGGAAGTGAGTGACCGAGAAGGGGTTAAAACGCACTGGGTTTTTGTGCGGAGGGAGTGAGAGTGAGGACAGAAACGGCGAACAGAAGCAGCGCACCAGTGAACAGATGAGACACCGAAAACAAACTATCACTTATCCTTGAGCATGTACGCTTGCACGAAAGAAGAGACATCGAGAACGCAAAGAAAGGAAGGAGAGCAAACTGTCGGTTACGATCTTCTTAGATGTTCGTTTTTTTTTGTTTTTTTTTTAAACACGAAATGCAGTTGTATATGTGGAAAAGAAGCGTAAGAACGTTCAAGTGCAGCAATGAAACGAGTATAAAGAAACACAGCGAGGTTAAACAAAACTCAGATACACAACCGATCAGGTGGAGGGTGGCGCCGATCAGTTACATACAGATATTGACATACATATATAGAGGGAAGGAGGCGTAAAAGTAAGTGAAATCGTGGCTGAAAAGGTTTTGTTGTTGTGTGGTCAAAAAACGAGCAAAATAGTAACAAACAGAGACAACGGATGAACTTTGACAGTGACATGCGTGAGAGGCGTCCCTCTCGGTGTCCAGAGCGTGGCCAGAGAGATATACACGACACCTAGGCGACTACGGTAGGTATTACAGCGAGTTACACGGCCTGCCGTGCTGCCGTCGTTGTTGTCTCCCTCCCCGTCAGTGCGTGACCGACTAATGCGCATCCTGTTCTGTACCCCCCACGGCATCTCCAAACGTCCCATCCCCACCCTATTCCACCACGGCCACCTCCACCGGCAAGTTGAGCGTTTGTTTGCGTGGATATAGTGTGATGCGTAGCACTCCAGAACAACGACACAATCGTGGCTTACTACACCTACAAGTTGTTGGTGGACGGAGTAGGGTGGACATGGTATGGAAGGGGCTTTGGAGATGGATGGTGGGAAGAACAGCAGGAAGGATACGTGAGATGACAAAAATGGAACAGAACACTGGGGATTCTGGGTGGGGGTGGTGTGGGTGGACGGGATACGTACGCAAAAACAGAAGGCGAAGAAGAAAACTTCAAGTAAACGGAAACGCAATGAAAGGCGCGAAACAAAACCGAATACACAGTATGGCTCCTCTCCCTCCCGGTCCACTCACCCCTCCCACGGAAACGAAACTGTCACGCAGGATGCGCCGGTAACCATTTGCGGCAGGTGTCTCCGATGGAAGACTACTACTACTGCCCAGTGTGCAGACGAGAGTCGCTCTCTCTCCCTCTCTCTCTCGATCGCCTTTCCGATCTCTCTCTCTCTCTCTCTCTTTCTCTCTCTCGCTCTCACTCACGTTAGGGTTAGATCAGCGATGACAGGTGACGCAGGTGACGAAATGTCACGCAGTGCGCGCGCCGCAGTTGGTCCTTCGAACCGGATCGGCACATACTTTGGAACCAATTTGAGGAAACTACTGTCATTCGTCGCGCTCTTTCCGGCGAGCCAATAATAGTGTCCCCTTCCCTCCCTTTCCCCTTCCTCTTTTCCTTCCCAGCTTATCCACTAAATGAGCTGGGTGCTTGATAAAGATGTAGCTGCCTCCGCCCCAAAAAACGAACAAAAGTATAATAAACGAAACATTACACTACACACCATTTGCTACGCCCTGGCCGTCGCACAAAACAACCGAAACACGTTAATTTTGAGTATGTGTGTGTGTGTGTGTATGTGTTTTTTTGTTTGTTCACTATCTCTAAATATCACATCTTACGATTTATCTAGTTGTGTAGTTGTTTTTTTTTCTTCTTCTTTTGCTCTGCTCGTTTTGCTTTGTTCTTGTTGTGTAGTTTGGTTGTTGGTGGTTTAGCTTTGTTTGTTATTTTCTTCTCCTCTGCTCACGTTTCGTTTCTTCTTGTTTTGTTTGCTTTGAATTTACTTACTTAAACTCTACGGTGTTCCATAACACTATGTAAGGTATCATTAAGCCCATAAGGTTTGTTTTCTTGTTTAACGACCTATTATGTGTTCACTTTATGACAATTGTGTGTTTTTTTTTTGGTTAACTTGTTCCGCCGCCGTCATCCCCCGGGTTCGGTTTAATACTATGCCATTATTGGGCCTATTTGTTGCTGCTGCTGCTGCTGCTGCCGCTGCCACTGCCGGTTGCTGGCTGTTTGCTGCTGTTGGGATGGGGGAGTTTTTATCTTCTCTAGTTGTTTCGGGATTAAGGTTATAGTTATGCTGTTGTTAAATTCTTAATTGTCTCTATAAATCTATCAACTACGCAATTGGTACGCCTATATATGGTGGAGGAGGACGTGGATGGGGATGTTACGCTCACTCGCTTCATGCAGAGGGAGTCGCTTGTTGTTGGAGACGGGGATCGTGTGGCAGGTGTTGGGAAGGCGATGGGCATTCGGGAGGAAGGAGGACCTTCTACGCATATATATATAAATATAAATATAGTTTCCATATCATATAAAAATATAAATGTATATGTGTTTGTAGATACGGTTTCTTGTTGCTGCTTCATGCTTTTTTTTACTTCTCCTCGGTAGCTTGTTCGGTTAGTGTCTAAATGTGTATACACTTGCATTTATATAATTGGCTGTATCATATATTTGTGTTACCTGTAAGATGGCTGGCTCATCACTAAAAAATTGTCAATCCTACACCTATATAAACCGCGAAGCACTAGTCGCCTGAGCACAAATCTGTTTTGCTAACTGTCACGTCGTGTTCTTTGTTTTGGTTGCTGTAATCACTACTTTTAGGTTAGGTTCTTACTGCTACTGTTATCGGTATTAGTGTTGGTTTGTTTGCTTTGTCTCGGTAATTCACTAGAAACGTAACGTAGAGGAATGAGAGAAGACACGCGCAACACGGGGGCAACGCAACGAGAAACGCAACACGACTACGGTTTCAAAAGAGAACGCACTAGGGAAAGTGGGCGCCGACCGGCGCAACGGCTGGGGCGGGCTATAGGCTATTGGAGCTACGCAGTGAACTGATTATATGGGTGTCCTATCCAGCCGCCTCGGGATGGAGAGGTGCAGCCAAAAACCTGGTGTGGGCGAGCGACACACGCAGGAACGGAAACTGACTAACCGAGAACGACGCACCGGGTCGAGGATGTTGGAGCGCCTGGCTCTCTTCGCGCTCTTCGGTAGAGGCGAGCGAAGGCCGAACAAAACCTCACACGTGGCGAGAGAAGCGCAGACAGCAGAGACATACACCGAGCTGACAGCGTATCCACGGACATCTCCTGCCAAGTAGTGCCTACAGGTGGTACACACCACACACACGGAGATAAGAGGGAGAGAGATAGAGACGCGCGTGTCTATACGTATCCTAACATGCAGTACATCGACACGGATGGGTGGGCTATACAGACACACAAACACTCACACATACACATACACATATGGCGCACGGAGGTCACCATATTGCGGGGCAGTTCGTCGACCACTCCCTCCTCCACCTGGTGCCACCGACACGCCGGGTCTCTGTATACTCTCGCACAGGCATAACGTCTATCGCACAAACTGGGATCGCTACGTATGGTACGTGTGTATATATGTGTTTCTATGTAAGTTGATATATGTATATATGCGCATACTCGTGCACTCCGTTCGACGCGCCGGTACCCAGTGCTCGACCCGACGGCGGCTCCCCTCTACCAGGGTCAGCGCAATCCCTCCTCTACGTCGGCGACGCTCTACACGAAGAGATTCTTCTTATACCTGAGCCGCTGCTTGTTTCTGGCGGCGCTTAATCACATGTGTACGATGTGGTTGTAGAAGCGGTCCCTCAGCTCCGGGTGCTTCACCTTGCAGTGTGCCTTCATGTTGTCGCGCCGGGTGAACTTCTGCCCGCACACGGGACACTCGTGGCTCTGCGGCCGGTGTATGTTCGCGTGGTGCCAGCGGTTCGAGACGGTCTTGTGGCAGCTGACGCAGCTGTACAGCGTCGGGAAGGTGCCGGTCAGCTGTATGAACAGTGACGAGTAGTCGATGTTGTGATCGCGACGCGTCGTACTGGAGCCACCACCACCACCACCACCACCACCACCACCGGCACCAGGGCGGCCTCCGCCGCTGCCACCGGCCCCAGAGGCGCCGACCTGAGCACCACCGTCGCCCGTTGGGTCACCGCCGAGGAAGCTGCCGACGGTGCCGTCACCAACACCGCCGCCCCCACCACCACCACCGGCAGAGGACGTCGACGACGCCGACGACGAGGACGACGACAGCGAGGACGCGGCCGTCGGCGGCGTCGCGGAGGTCTTGGTGGGGCGGCCACTGCCGTCCGGCGCGGTGCCACCAACGTTCGCACCCGGGCGGCCATCGCCGGCACTGCTGCTGCTGCTGCTGCTGAAGGCACTGCTGACAGCGTGGTTGTGCTGCGGCAGCGGGTACGGATGGTGCGGCGGTGGTGCGTGCTGGTGGTGGTGCTGGTGGTGCTGATGGTGGTGGTGGTTGTGATGGTGGGAAAGGTACTGTGACCCGTTCGCGATGCCTCCGCCGCTGCCGGTGGCGCCTCCCGTGCCGCTCCCGCCACTGCCGCCTGCTCCCGCTCCACTGTTGCCACCGCCGAGACTGGCCGCTAGCCGGTGATGCTCGACGAGTGACTCCACCAGGCTCCCGCCGAGCGGAAGCGGGACGGCACTGAAGCCCAGGATGGCGCCCTCGCACCCTAGCCCTCCACCTACACCTGCTGCTCCTACCGAACCTTCCGCTCCTGCGCACTCGAGCTCGGTGCGGCCACCCCGGCACGGCTGCTTCTCCGCACCGAGGGCGCCGGTGTGCCCTACACCTCTACCGCCTATACCTGGCACCCCGCCTCCACCACCGGCCGCGCCCCTCCCGCCCGGGCCGTCATACTCTCCACCATCACTACATCCTCCTCCTCCTCCTCCTCCGCCCGCACGGTTCCCATTCACGCAGCCTCCCGCTGCCAACACGGTATTCACGACCACTCCGGCAGCAAGCTCGTGATGACGTAAGCCGGTGCTGCGATGATGGTGGTGACGTGACGCCATCGCTAGACGCAACATACGGTCACCTGCAAAGCACACAGGCACACAAGAACGGCGTCACGAGTGCGCCCTTCATCACGCCTCTTCACGAAATTAAAGCGAAACGACAGAAGAAGAAGAAACGAAAAAGAAACCAAAAAAAAAACAACGAACAAAACACAAACACAAACAAAACGTCAAACGAAACGAAACAAACCGAAAACGAGGGGAGGGGGGGGGGATAATGAGAATGTTCCTGCTTCTCCTCCTCCTCCTCCCACTGCTCCTCCGCCTCGTCCTCTTCCTCCTTCTGCTCCTTCTTCTCCTTCTTCTCGTCCTCCTCTTCCGCCGGCTCCTCGTCAAACTTTCTTCACCGTCTGCTCATCTCGCCCGGGGGGGGGGGGGGGGGGGAGGGAAAAGACGGGTACAAAAAAAAGACACGAACACGCACGCACGAACGGAAACAAGATGGCGGCTGCTGCTTTGGTTTGGTTCGTTTGTTTGCTTTGCAGTTTGTGACAGCCCGGTACCCGGTAACGCTTCCGGGCGTTATAAAAGCGTTACTCTGAACAGCAACAGAAAAACACGGGATTGCAGCCTTTCCGGCGCACAGCAGTTTGGGACTCCGCCAAATCGCAATCGTGTGCCAATCGTGAGGGTTGTGAGGAGCCAGGTAGCCGGATAATTGCAACCAATTGTGGTGAAGGCCCTTTGGGGTTTCTGGTTTCTTCACGACGTCTTGCCTCTGGCGGTAAATTTTCATTCTTTTGATTTTGGGGATTTTTGTTTCTGTTTTGGAATTTTTTTGTTTCAGTATACGTGTGTGTTCTTTTTTTTGTAATTGTTTTTTTTTCTTTTCTTATTCACATCCACTATATAGAGATTTATGTTTTTTTTTCTGGTTTTCTTTTGTGAGGAAAGGGACTATGTTGGATCGTAACTGTACAAGAACTGAAAGGCAGGAACAGGAGAAACATAAACTGAACGCACTTTGAACGTAAGCTGTGCCAAACTAGACCTAATGTGGGCGCTTCACAGGACACACTCAAATGCATAACTAATCGGTTTCACATGAGAATGTGTGTATATGTTTGGAACTGTTTGTGCATAAGTATTCCAAAAATTGGATTATTCGAGTTTTTGCTTCAATTATTGCCAAATGTTTATAATTTTGGAGATGTTGGTTTTGCTTTTTGCGCAACAATGCGACCTGATTTGGTTCTGCTGCAGAACTGAAAGAATGCGTATGCCGCTAACACTCAGTAAACGCTCGGAAAATCATAAATCGCGCTAGAACCTAAAAATACACAAATAAATGGTACGAAATGAACGGTCGGAACGGTTAAAGTCAATTACAAAAAAAAAAAAAAAACAACGCATACAAGGTAACAGAACCCTAGATAAGAATGAGAAACAAATCGACTATACTAATCGCTAGGTGTATGCGTACATACTTAGAGCTAAGTCTTATGTAAACTGCACTATGTGGCTTGTTTTACACTGAGTAAAACCTAGTTACGGCTAAAACTAAAGTAGCTCGATGGTCAGCACAATGGTATAGGGGAGGTGCGGCTAAAATGCAAAACATGGCGCAAAAAAAACGGAAAAGAACGAAACAGAACAAACACCAAGAATGACGGAACAGGAATGAGAAAAGGGTGTAACTGGGCTCAACTCATGATTGTCAACTAAATGGCGTATTGAAACCACTGCTGCTTTATACCAGAAGTAATAACAGAAAAGAAACTGTCAGAATGAGTCGTGACATGTTGGGCACAAATGAAGCAAAACGTATACCGACGACAGAACAGAAGATACCAAACAGAAGATGCAAAATGGAACAACGAAAACATAACATAGCACGGCACCCCGCGCATCAAGCGACTAGAGTACGACACAGTTTGGACTAGAGGCAAATACAACAGCTATCATACACTTGAACTCTAACGAAACACAAAACCAACCCAAGTTAATCGGGAAACACGTCGTTGACGGGGAAAAGGGGAGCCTTCGGTTGTTTTTTTTTGTTTGGTGGATGTGACAGAAAGGGAGGATTGTTGATGTTTAGCTGATGTCAGACATCATGTGACAGTGACGCTGCTATTCTAGAGGTAGGTAAGGTAGGTCGAACAAACACAAAACAGAACGGAATCCATCTACCGCGAGCTATCCATGGGTGGGACTGACGCGCACCGAGCGTGTGATAGAGTCAGAGCAGATGAGCAGACAGGCGCGTGTATGTGTGTAAATGATGGCAAACGGAACGAAAGTGACCACAACAACAACGAAAAACAAAACAAGTGTGGATGGAACACAACGAAAACCAACAACTAAAACGACTGCCGACGGGTAACAGAATAGTGGCAACGCTAACATTCAACGCACTGCTAGGTTTCGAACAGGTCTATTTGTCTATTTTGGCACATATGATACTGCTGGCATAACTCTAAGAGCATCGCTGATAAACGTATGTATGCAATATAAAGAAAAGAAAAACGAAAACAAACAAACAAAACCGAGTCAAGGTGTTGCTAAACTAACGAATGCGAGAGGAAGATGATGTCGACTACGAGAAACGGAATAAAACATACCACACAACTTTAAAATGAAGAACGCAACAAGGAAAACAAAACAAAACAACACATAAAACGATGTGTGAAATTGTCAAACCGAAAGTGTAAACAAACAAAAAGAAACACAAAACAAAAACAGAACAAAAAAAGCAGAAACTCAGACAACTTGGGAAGATTGAAGAGGGAGAAGGGGAAGGGAGGCTGAGGGAGGCTTAGGAAAGTAACGAAAAGACAAGAGCTGGAACGAAAACCGCCGAAGATTCGTTAGCTATTCACTCTCCACTTTCACACACAGTCACGTAACACACATCTCTCTCTCTCTCTCTCTCTTCCTCTCCATCTCTCCTTCTCTCTCTCTCTCTTTTTCCTAGCCAAAAACATTCACGCAGAGCAAAAAAGTGAACAAAAGGAAAAGAAACCCAACGCAAAATGGCAGCCAATATGGTCGCCGTGCCGCCATGTTGCAGATTTGTTGTTGCTGTTGCTCTTGTAGTTGTTGTTGTTGCTGTTGTTGTTGTATTGTTCGTCGTTCGTGTTTGAGTGTTATATTGCGTGTACCGCTTCTGGGTTATTTACAGCGCGTGTTACTTTTGTTTCAACTTCTTCGTTTTTTGTTTTAGTTTTCAACTTCCGTGTGGTTTTCTTTTGCTGCACTCAATTTTGGTGTCGTTACTTCGTTTGTCGTTGCTTGACGTTGTTGCATTGATTACTGACAGCTTTTGTCATTACTTTCTCTCTCTTTCTCACTCTCTTTCTCTCTCTCTCTTTCCCTTTTTACTAGTAGTTTCATTCGATTAGTGTCGATATTGTTGGTTTGCTTTGTTGTTTTACGCTTCTCTTGTTTTAAATTAATTTACTAGTGCCCGATATCGATACCACTACCTTTCTTTCGCTAACGTCAACATTGACAGTACACGCACATAAGTAACGCGCATCTTTACGTTCGTCGAAACAGTGCCGCGAATGAGTTTGCGAAACATGCCAAAGGCTACTTTCGGTTCCAGGCGAGATGGTGCTAGTAGGCAAACACTACAGCATAGTGCACTCGCTCTCACACTCTCCCGCTCACTCCCATAAAGAATAAACCGAGTCGTAGATTTTTGCTCGCCCTTGCAGCAGGATGTAGTTCATCAGATTTGGACAATGGACTCAACTCCCACCAGTTATCGCAAACGACTTAGAATCATTTCTTCACTTCTACTCTCACTGTTTCTCTCTCACTCTTCATCTATCTCTCGTCTCTTATGCTGCCACATCGAGGCACAGTTTAAATGTACGGTAAGAGCAAAGCACAAAAGCAAACAAAACGTACATTTGTTAAGAAAAACTTCAATTTTCTTTTAACATTCTTACAACATATATTACGATGCACACACTCACAGAGAAGATGTAAACAGTAATGCGTGTGTGTGTTCATACGTGAGGAAACAATCAGCAAGACATGACAAAGAAAGAGAGATATCTAACCCGAGATAGGTGGATGAGCATGTCTAACAAACGAGGAGATAGATTCGTAGCAAAATACGACGAGATTAGGCAAAATGTGTAGAAGAAGTACATCTGAAACAAAGGCAATCGATATAGAAAGATAAAAACAAAAACACAACTTTGGAAGTATGTCAAAACAACTGGTGATTTGTTTATCTTCTTCTTGAAATGGTTGCCTTTACAGCATGCAAAAAATATCTCTTTTCTTCTATTTGTTTTTCTTATTTCTCTCAATCTCTCTCTCTCTCTCTCTCTTTCTCTTGCTGTTATCAAATGCTTGTTTTTTTTTCTCTCTTTCTATCTTTTTCTCTCTTTCTCTCGTTTGTTTAATAAATTTGATTTCACACTGAAGCGCCACACGACCTTGAACTCAATATTCAAAACCGTTTGCTGTAAGCGGTGTCAAAGAAGGAACGCTTTGCGGAGTAAGGACGAATCTCAATATGCCCGTCTACTACACCGGAACCTCCAGAACCAGAAGATAGCGTTCAACATCCGCTGGGTCGTCCCGTCGGGGCAAGTGCTTAAATCCTTAAACCAGATCTGACGCTGACTACTGATCATTCAAAAAGCGACCGTCAGTCGCAAGTCTTCACCCCGTCAGCGGCACAACTGGCACAAACTCGGCGGACAAGGCCGGCCGAGGCTTGGCACTGCGCTATCCTTCTTCGCGTGCACGGAAAAGGCGATGCGATGCCGGACGATCGTATAATGGACCGAAGTATGTACGCACAATACATGTATCAGGTGGTGGAGAAGTGGAAACAAAATGAAACATGTTGTTGTTGTTTTTGTTGTTTTTTTGTTCGAAAGATACTTACTCGCATCGAAAGAGCAACGCTTTTGACGGTTGATTGCATGTTTAGATAGGTTTTTATATATATAAATAGCAATGCGTACACGATACGATAACAGGTCCGCGTGTACCACTGTGGGTACACTGGCCTAGGTAAACAACAAGCCATTGGCTGCGTTAATGTTAATTCCGAAGAAAATAAATTTGACATTCGGTTTTGCTTTGCTTTTGGCACTGAAACGATCGCTGAACTCAAATATAATTTACGGAAGTAGAAGAAGTAGAAGTAGAAGAAGAAGTAGTAGTAGTAGAAGAAGTAGTAGTAGTAGTAGTAGTAGTAGAAGAAGAAGAAGAATGCGAGGAAGATTAAGAGAGAGAAAAGAAAAACAAGTATAAGAATATAAATATGATGAAGGTGAAGATGGAACGAAATAACGAAATAAGGAAAAAGGTTTCGAAAGACGAGAGAGATAAAAAGAGAAAGTGAGAGTTCAACAACGAACGGAAAGGACAAAAAATAAAACCGAAGTGAGAAGTACACTATCTTCAACTCAACAGTAAGTTGAAACACGTGAACAGAATAGAGATGAAATACAAAAAAAAACAAGAAAATGATATGAGTCAATCAGAGTGAGGCAGGAAAAGCGTTGATTAGTTTGCTACGGTAACGCCACGTAACGGTGCGTAACGCGCGTGGGCATGGAGCGTATGTGGTCTAGGCGTGGGGGTGGTGGGAAGGAGGATAGGAGGTGATATGGTGAAGAAGTGTAAACAAGATTATCGAGACAGAAATATGCACGCGCCTCAAAATACGCATTCCATCGCAGCAGCAACAAACTGGTACTGGTAATACGGTACGAATTATAACGAGTGGTAAAGATGCGAGAATGTGAAATGAGAAATACGAAACAGTGTTCAGACAAGATAAAGAAAAGGAGAGGTGAAACAAACGAAACATCGAAAACGGATGATCAACATCAGCGCGCTCGCTCGTCCGCTCGCTGTGTGCTCGGGCGGTTCTTCCAGCCAAATACGAAACAAAACAAACAAACAAAAAGAAACAACAGTGACATCAAGAAAATGGCAGGAGAAATTGGAACGCAGATATAGAAATATTGGTTGTACATATGGTATCATTATAAAAATAAAAACAAAAACACAAAATCACGAACGAGAAAAGGAAGTAAGCAAACAAAAAAACACATGAACGAAACTACGGGAAACTCTTACAGCTAGTAGGCGGGAAAGAGGTAGAAAAAAAGTGGAAGAAGCTTGCACAAACGATACAGTGTTGGCAAATGCAATTCTCTATTGTGTGCGCGTGTGTATGTGTGTTGGGAAAGGACGGGGGGCAATTAGCACGGAGAAAACCGAAAAAAAGGAGGCACGGAAAAATGGCACTAACCAGAAATGAAATAGCGAGATCTAGATCACACACACACAGTCGATGGCGGAACAGTACTACGACTACGTATACAACAAACAGCTACTTCTAACACTGGAGGTACTGACAAAGACAAACGATTTACACAACCATCCACCACTAGTGTCTACTGCTCGGTGAAAGAGAAATGTATAGTAGCATTGTAGAAGGCGAATAAGAGACAGAGAATAAAAACAAAGAGTGTGAGCGCACATGGGTTTGTGACTGTGTGAGTATGTATGTGAGAAAAAAAAAACAAAAAACAGAGACAGAAAAAAGAGAAGATCTATAGCGATCAGAATGAAGAAAGAGAGAACAAAGCAAAGAACTGAAAGGAAACACGAGATAAAAAAGCAAACTTATGGAACGGATAGGGATAGAGAAAGAGAGAGGGAGCTACAAATTCATCTGTCAATCTACAATAAATCATTTAATGAAGGATAGACAACTTCAGGAATCCTTTATCTCTCTTTAAAACGAACCTCTCACACAGGAAGAGAGAGAGAGAGAGAGAGAGGGAGGGAACTATAAAGCGAATAGGGGTAGTACATACGTGACGAACACTACGTAACATATACACACACGAACGCTGAAGGCAGCAGTAAGCAGGTGCGAATAGTAAAAAAAAGATCTACTAAAGCAAACACTAGCAATCGCAAACAAATGTCAAGATCATGGAGATGGGCGTTGTGACGGTACGAGCGAAGAAAAGAAAACGTGTGTACGTGTGTATGGATTAGCGGTAGCAGCAGTGAGTGGTAGTAAGTGAGAGAGCTGGTAGTATTAAAGGTAACGCAGCAAGGCTAAGCAGGTGTTGGGCAAATGGGACTGGCAGAGGGACTTTCTAGAGGTGTCTACAGATACTCGACATAGTGGCTAGTAGTAGTAGCAGCAATGATGAAGGTGAGCAGCGTCAAAACTAAATAAGACAGAGGTGTGTAGGTCACTGTGTACATGAGTGCATGTATTGGTGTATGTGTGTGTGTGTGTGTGTTTTGTGTTGCTTTGACATATGTTTTGTACATGTGTGCGTGGGTGTGTGTATTGGCCATATTGAAGGGACATATGGAAGGGAAGAGAGGAATGTTTTCAAGGGGTTTTAGGAGGGGGCAGAAAAAACATTAATAAGAACAAACATCGAAGCGGTTTTGAGCCGGAATAAACGATATACCGAAAATCTAAACGAGTGTGTAGATATATAATGAATTCACAAATGGTACTACGGAAACAGTCGCCGAAAAAAAGAACTAAATAAAGGGGAAAATATTAATCATCGGGTTATTGTAACAGAGGGTGGTTTTTTTTGTTGTTGTTTTTAATATGTACGAAAATATATATAAAATTGTTATATATATTCGCCACACACGTCGACGTAAGCATGCACGCAACAGTCGCACGACTCGCACCAGTTGCGGGCACGCTTATGTAAACGTCGTCGCTGAGAGAGCGTAGTGTAGGAGTCACTAAGAAGGGAGATTACAGACAGAGGAGTAGCAGATTATATATATATTTATATATTAAATGAAGTTAAATTAAGAGACAAAAAAACGATAGAAAAACTTGTGTTGTTCGCTCACCATCGATATTGTCGGGATGATCCGGATGCGACAGATGGGCATCACTGTCGCCGCTCTCGTTGAGCGACGCGATGCTGCCGGGCGCAAGGATGTTGTTCATGTCGTCCGCATTCAGATTGATCGGTATCGGCTGCAAACACCGCCGACGGCGAGCAACGGAGAGAGGCAGAAGAGAAAGAGAACACGCATACACAGACGCAACTCAATTAGTATGAACGGGTATCGTCCGGAAGCGGAACGGAAGATGGTGGCTACGGGCGACGGCTACTAAGAGAATGGACACTAAAACGGGCCCGCCGACAGTGCTAGTGAGGGATAGTGAGAGAACAGAGCATAGAGCAAGCGGCAGCAACGGTAGGAGCAACAGCACTAGAGGGAAGTTAGCTAGCTTTCTTCCCGCGCCAAGAAACAAAGACCCACTCTCGACCACACCACACAAACAAACACACACACACACACACACGCACAGCCGCAACAAGCACGCTAGGGGAGTTTGGCGGGAAGTGCAGGAAGATACGCTAGGGAGGAGTGGTATGCGATAGTGGATGCTGCTCTGGGAAGAAGCAGGTAGCGGTAGCTTCGCGAGACGGGCTCTAGTTACATGTTTCGACTTATAGCGCAGATGGTGGAGCTGCGCGTGCGGTTCGAGTGCGATGCTCGCAGACATCTCGTCGGCGTACAGCGGCATCTTGAGGGGCTAGTAGGTAGACAGTAGACCGGTTGGTTTCGGGACGTGCGAGTCAGGATGCGAAAGAAAAGAGAAGAGAAAACGTGCCGGTAGAGGTTCCTTTCGAGGCAAGCGGGCAGTGGGGACATAACCTCACACCGCGACCACCCTGCGGCACAGCGCGTGCAGGGTAGGCATAGGCATATGCTTGGAGGATCTCGTACAGATTTAATATCCCTTGAACGTGCGCAACGCCCAGACGGCTCCTCGCCGCCGTCCCTGGTGCCACCGTCGGGACACCGTGGGGTTCGGTTCTTCCCCATCCCCCCAAAGCCGGGGATTAGATTATGCATTTCTAATGCGCTCGGGAACAGCCGGAACTCGCACCATCGAGCCCAACGAGGACGGTGTCCGACGGTGCTACTTACAATTGCATTAGCATAGATCGAACTGGAGCCCCTGTTTGCGGCCGCCCGGGAGCGGCGGGATGGGTGCGCAGACCGGACGGGGACAGTCAATGTAATTAGGAGCCCAACGGGGCTGGCCACCGCGGGAAGGAGTGGGAGAAGCGAAGCATCTACCGCCCGGATGGTTTTATCCCTCACGCAAGGCTTTAAACAACGCACCTGGTACCTGGGGTACGCCACACATACACACTCACACCCGCACACACACACACACACTGACTTCTCTCGCATAGGAAAGTGACACTGTGAAGATGACACGCGCGGTGTTTTATTTGTTTTGAGTAAAATTCTTATTTATTATTGCTTTCGATTGATTGGAGTTGCCCACGCAGACACTCTGGGAGGGGGAAGGGGGACACCACACAGCGACACCTGGTAGTACCGGTGGCGTGACACCCGCGCGTGAAAGCGGGGTTTCGCCCCTGTTCGCGTGTCGTTTTGTAAAGCTGCGCATTGTTTGTTTGTCTTCTTCTTGTTTTTCTCTCCTCTCGTAGAGGAGTCAACACGCGCCCAGTCTATATGGCCACAGTGCAGCACCAGCAGCGAGCGTTTGGCACATGTACACACACACACATCCCCGCCAGGACCGTTTGACAGATCCCCAATGGCGTCCTACTACTAGAGCTAAGTTTAGATGGCGTTGGTGGTGGTGGTGGTGATGGTGTGCAGAAGGAGAGTTTGGAGCAGGCGAACTGGCGGTGTCAGGGAGCGGCAGCACCACCGTCCGGTGGAGGAGGAGCAGCAGCAGCAGCAGCAGCAGCAGCCATCATGGCATCACTATCACAGGCACCCTTGGCTCGCGGCGTGACGGTGTGGCGACGTGCCTCCGCCAGCTCCCGCTCGCTGCAGAGCCGGTGCGCCTTGCACTTGTCGTGGTGGTTGACGATCTCGAGCCGAAAGTTGGAGTTGCCCTCCGCGAACGACGTCCGGATGTCCGGTATGTCGCCGCTCCACCGGCGGCAGTACGTGCAGAACATGTAGTTCTTCTCCTCGTCGTACTTGAGCCACTCGAACTGGTCGAGCCAGTTCAGCCGGAAGCGCCCGCCTTTGCGCGAGCTGGTGCTGGTGGAGGTCGTCGCCGGCATACCCTGCTGCTGCTGCTGCTGCTGCTGCTGCTGGGACTTGGCTGAGCCCGTCGCACCGCGAAACGTGGCCTGTGCCTTGACACCGGCGCCGCCGGACGATGTTGCCACCAGCGCGGCCGCCGTCTCGAGCAGCGCGTCCGTCTGGGCGTCCAGCTCCTCGCCACCATCACCAACGCCACCCACCAACACCTCGGTACCCACACCACCCACACCTCCACCGGCACCGCCCCCATCGGCACCACCGCTCCCGACCATCAGGTGGGCCTTGTGCGCGAGCAGGTAGCGCTGCAGGCACGACTTGCTTCCCGGCCAGTCGGCGATGGAAGCGAGGGCGGCGGCGGCGGCGGCGGCTGCGGCTGCAGCGGCGGCCGTGGCAGAAGCATTGGAAGCACCACCTTCGCCTCCTCCACCTCCTCCTCCTCCACCTCCTCCTCCGCTTCCTCCTGCTCCAGCTGCTGCTACTCCGAGCGTGCCGCCGTGTGCCGGTGACGGAGCGCCGCGCTTCGCCGGTGGTTCGTGCAGCAGCAGGGCGGCGGCGGCGGCGGCGGCGTTCGTGCGCTTCGTCGGCTGGTGGTACCGGGTCGGTACCACCGCTGCGCGGCTACCGCAACCGAGCACCACCGCGCCAGAGCAGGAAGCCGTGGAGGTGGAGGAGGAGGAGGAGGAGGTGTTGGTGGTGGTGGTGGTGTTGGACATGCACGGGAGCGGACCGGAAAGCGACAGGGACGGAAGAAGGGAGCGGGGTGGGGAGGGAAGGGAACTGGTGGAGGTTGCAGCTGCCGCCGCCGCCGCCGCCGCCGCAGCCGCCGCCGCCGCCGTCGCCGACGTCGCCGGTGAAGCCGATGATGACGGTGAAGCTGACATGATCGATGCAGACGGTTGTGCTTTCGATTCGTCTCCCCAAACATTTTTCTGTCAATACAATAGGAAGGGAAGGAGGAGTCAGTGCATGTCTCTCTTTTTGGTTGTCTTTTTTTTTTTGGTTTTGGAGGTTCTTGCGTGATTTTGCAAATGCTGTGCGCGTGGTGGCAGGGTGGTGATGGGGATGGCAGGATGAGGAGCAGCCGTTTCGGGTGGGGTGCGTTTGGAGAAGGAGTGAAAGGACGGGGGAGAGGGGAGGAGAGGTAGGGAAGGATGGACGACAGATGTGATTCCGTTCCGGTGCTCCGCGGCAATAGCTACCCTCGCTTGACAAGCTGTCTTGAATACTAAAGTACTAAGAGAAGGCGTCGCAAGTTTTGTAACTCAAGTTCGCTGCTCCTGGAAGAGTCTCCTCAAGTCTTCGATTGCTCCAAATTGAAACGGAGGCATCCGAAGCACTTCCCGTTCAAGATCTTGTCAGTTCCACCAGTCATCGCGATCTCATCTCGAGATCTTCCCGCGCTTCTAAGATCTTCTTACAAAAGCTCGTCTAGTTTGCCCCGGATGAAAGTCACCTGACTCATACTTTACGTCGCATGCCACGATATAAGTAGCTGGTTGACGTATAGCGTGACCGTACTTCGAAAGCCATATTTGGAAAACTAAACACCGCAACAGGCCCTACTGGACGCATCGCATACGTGTGGAGTGTGATCGTCACCTTCGGGGAAATCACATGCAGCACCGGGCGCAGATGGATGAAGCGTACCAACAACCACAGACTCATGTCCCCGTATGTCCTCGACCTCCCCACAGCCACCCACCTTACCACTCACACGTAACGCACACACACACACACATACTCAAACACACAAACACACACACACACATATCTGATGACTTGAAGTTCCCACCGACGGAGCCCAGAGCCAACAAAGACCAAGTGTTGTTGGGTACTGGGTACTTCCGAAATTTGAAATGGAGTACGCGGCACTCGCGCGCCATGGGCATGACAGAGAGAAAGAGAGATAGATAGATAGAGAGAAGAAGAGAGAAAGAGAGAGAGAGCAGGGGTAAAGGCCGGTCGTAGCCGGTCGGACCTACCTGCATCAGATCGGAGGACAGCGAATGGCGCACGGGAAGCTCGGGCAGCTCCTGCTTGATGCCGCTCAGCGGGTGTCCCGCCAGCGGGTGGACCACCGGTGCCGGTGAGCTCACCTTGAACTCGTCGTCCGGCTTCGGACTCTGCTTGAAGCTGCTGTGCGACGATGCCTGTGCGGGTGTGAGTGTGTGTGTGGAGAAGAGAACTGGGTGAGTGGGTGCGACTCAATAGTACACCAGGGCGCACGCACGCTTACCTGTGATTCGTATCCCCCTTGCCGCTCGTTCATCAGGGACGGCGTCGAGGGCGAAGAGTTATCACAGGTGGTGGACATCTTACGTTTCTTCTTGTTCTCTACCGTGCTGATCTCGCGGTCCTCCGCCGGCAGGTAGTCGCGCTCGTCCACCAGCGTGGACTGCATCAGGTCGATGCTCGCACTCCGCGACGGCTGCTGCACCGCAACCGGCGCCGGGTGCTGGAGATGGTGGTGGTGCTGGTGCGACGAGTCCCGGTGCTGCTGCTGTTGCTGCTGCTGCTGCTGTTGCTGCTGTTGCTGCTGTTGCTGCTGCTGTTGCTGCGGTTGGTGCTGTTGCTGTTGGTGGTGGTGGTGCTGCTGCTGCTGGTGCTGGAGACGCTCGAGCTGATCGTGCTCGCTGAGCTCCTTGTCACGCAGCGGCCCATGATGCAGGGAGTTGTTGTTGTTACTGCTGATCGTGTTGTTGTTGTTGTTATTGTTGTTGTTGTTGTTGCTGGACGCGTTCGGTAGCGTCAGGGAGTCACGATCGTCCCGCGAGTCGCCGCGGACACGCTCCGAGCGCAGCTTGTCCGCGTCCGCAGAGTACCGGTCGGCGCTGCTCTCGGTTAAACCCCGGACCTGCAGGCAGAAAAGCGTCAATGGGAGTCGATTAACGCACCGGATGAGGAGCCGGGAGGCATTTCGGCACAACAGTCAGAACAAAGCTTAACAGGGAAGCTGAGCTTGTTTGGAACAAACAGTTCCGGCGAGAACTACAGATGACACCGACGAGCAAAGCGTTCATCAAACATTGGTAAAGCATGCGTGTTGGCACAAATTTGATATACTGAAAGAAATCTCCTAGGGGCTGCTCTAGAATAAGTCTGATGAGACAAACGACAAGAACAAACGTATGACGCTGTATGGAGGTGCTCTAGAAAAGTCTGTCAAACATCGACGAACTTTTGTCGTCAATCAAATCTCACTGTATTTGTCGGTGGCACACCTTGGCGCTATTAATCCTGGTGAAAAACATGCTTGTGACACACCTTTCGAGTTGAACCTTGGTTGTGAAAATTATCTGATCGACTTTTCTAGAGCACCTCCATACAGCGTCATTCGTTTGTTCTTGTCGTTTGTCTCATCAGACTTATTCTAGAGCAGCCCCTTAGGCAGGGCTCTATGAGCCGTCGAACAAGACATCGAACAAGACAAACACGAATCAAATCCATGTAATCGTATGGAGGTGCTCTGTCAGACATGCCAGACAAACAAGACATCGAACAAGACAGTTTGATTTTGTCTGGCATGTCAGATGCACACCTTGAAGCTGCAAACACCTTGAGGTTTCATCCTGTTAATTGTCAGGGGGCGGATACTGGCGGCTGTTTGTGTGTTCGTATGTTTACATTCGCAAAAAAAAAATTGGGTTTGTCCGACGCTTCCTAGAGTCCTGCCTTAGATTGCACACACTTCTCGACTGACGGGCCAAAGTAACGCCCGGATGTAGGCGATGTGCCCAACTGCCGCACCGCTTGTGCGAATGATTGCTTCGCCAGCGGAACCGACGCTCACCTTGAGACTCTCGGCCGTCTTGAGGAAGTTCTGCAAGTTGTGCTGGCCCACGTTCACCTCGCCCTGGTACATGAAGTCGAGCAGGGCGCGCATCTCGTGCACCTCCACGTCGCGCAGGTAGATGATCGGGTGCGGATGTTTGTTCTCGACGAATATCTGCTCGAAGTAGGGACTGCAGGCGGACAGGATGGCTTGGTGTGCCTGTGGGAGCGGTTGGACGGACGTGGGGACATTAGTAAACGAACGTGATGGGAGGCGGCTGCCGGTCTCTTACTTTGACGATTCCCTTGTCGCAGGCGAGCGTGACGTCGCACAGTTTCTCATCTTGCAGCAGCGTGGTGAGCACGGTGGTTAAGTTAGACTGATGATTGTTCCAGCGTAGACAGTATTGCTGGTCCATGATGCCGGTGTCGGTGCTGTTCCTGCGGGGAGAGACGAGACGAGATTAATGCAACGCTTACGGGCCCCGCACCGTCACGTCAGCTGCGTCCTGCCGATGTCCACGAACGTCCCAGCGCCCCGCCAGGGAGCTTTCACCGAAACCGATAACGCGTCCGTCAGCGCCGTACTTGCTCTGGATGTCCTCTCCACCCGTCAGTTCGCGAACTGCGAACTGCGAACCGCTAACAATTAGTCGATAAAATACGAACGAACGAACGAAAAAAAAAAAACTACAAACGGAAGAAACAAAACTACACGCTGGGAACACTCGCTGCCACCATCTCCACACGTTGTCAAGGCCAGCTTTTTTCTGGCTCTTTTTTTTTTTTTGTTTCGCTTTTCGAAAGTCCGCTGGTTACCGGCCCACCGGCTATCTTTTTAATTGGTATTTAGACCGTAAAATAAAATGTTACCTCCCACCGCCTTCCTCGCCGCATCTTCCTCGCGCGCGGCCGAGGAGGAGCGGTTGGAAGAAATTAGGGCCGTCGTCTGGTCGCCCGATAAGAGCAGCGCGCGCGAAGACGCTTTCTGGGAAGACGGCCGCCGTCACGCGTTTCCGACCTTAATAAGAGCGATTCAATAACGTCCGCATCCCCCCCCCCCCCATTCCGTTCCCTCTGCTACAGTGTCCGGTGCGTGCCGCACGGAGGCGTAGGCGGATGCGAGAAAGCGCAAGCGATTCTTGAAGTCAAAAAGTCAACATCGCGGGGAACGCAGACGAACAACAACCAAAAAACAAAAAATGCCACTGCGAATTTCTATTGCGACTAATGGGGAGCCGCGGCCGGCCCTCGGGCCAGCTTTGGCCCCGCTGCAAGTCTCAGGTTGCCGAATTGGTCGAAATTCGCTGGAATGGAAAATGAAACGGTTCACCAATTAAAATGGCGCTGGGAACTAGCGGCCGCCGATAGCTGTACTTCGCTGGGACGTGGGGCTTGATAGGGCGGGATCCAGCGCCAGCTGCCGGGAAGTATGCGTTGATTCGCCCAAACTAGACGTTGTTAATGCAAACTCTGGTACGCAAGCTGCCACAGATTTATTTGCGAGTTTTAGTCGCGATTCCTGGAAACGAGCAGGTTTTTGCTTGAGACTACTCATTCCGAAGAAAAATCTTGCAGTTGCAACCTGTTCTGCGACTTCTGACGAGGTCGCGCGAGCCAAGTGTTGCTTCTTAAAGTTGCGGCTCTTTAATTCTGCCCGTCTAGTCTAAACATTTGGTCTCCGATTGTCCAATGGCTCATGGCATCGCCTAATCAGATCAGTTTCGAGATAGATACAACATGCCAATTAGACGAGTACAAAGGAGGACGCAAAATTCACTTATCAACAACCGAAACAAATGACTGGAACTGCTTAGAAGGCTCGCCTGCACAATAGGCTATCTCGTTTGGCGCGCCAAGTGTATGTTTTATTTTGTGTAGTGTTGATGTGTTTTCAAACGTAAAGCCGTTTCTAGACGTACCGCGAATTTCTCGCAAGGATTGGCGTTTGCCAATTTTGACAACTGTGACGTCAGCAACTCCATACGAAAAAACCGATTGGCGCTCGAATTCGTTCACGGTGTATGTATTTACTGCGAAAGGATTTGGCGCCCCCAAATTGGCAAATAGTACAGTTTAGCTGATTGACAGCTCCGCAATATAACAGTTTCCATGCACGATTTTCACATATTTTGCGGAAACTGGAAACGGCTTTAAGATGTAATACATTATGCACAAAATAACTTTCCTGTTGCCAGTCACAAGATAAACATGAATGAAAACAATTACAAAGATGCTCCAGCAGTCGAGCAGTTTGGCGCAGCGCGAATTTGGCAGATTCTGCAGAAACTGTGCTACGTCGAGCGCCAATCCCAGCATGAAATTCGCGGTACGTCTAGAAACGGCTTAACGCTAGGGTAGCTCATATAATTCCAAGCAACAATTAGTGCCTATTCCTCTGTATAGGTGGGTTCACACGAGTCGTACTCTGCTCGACTTTGTACGATCTGCGAACTTTTTTTGTCAATGTATTAGTAAGTCGAGTTATGTTCGCCGAGTCATAAGTGTAATAGTGTGCGTGAAGTTCGTCATCAAAAGTTCGACTCGTGTGAACCCACCTTATAACTCCTTTTGGGGCTTTTCCCCGTGAAGATCTTTTCAATTTTTATTAACCAAATAACTTCACAATATAAACATTTTACATGAAGAATGCGGATTTTTGTGTTTGTACAGTAGCTTTCCAAAAATAGCAGATAACTTCTTCAATTATGTACATCCCAATTGCAACACCCAAGCGATAAGCTGGGACATTGCACAACCTAGCTCCTCAGGAGATTCCATCCAAGGAGGATAGTTGTGGGGATGGATCGCCATAGCAGCCACATCCGTGTTCGGCGAACGTTCTGGGATATAGAAAATCTCCGAAGTTCGCTTGAAACAAAAAAAAATTAAATCGCTCTTAAATTGAAGCCGGTCACCGAAACAAACCGTCGCGGAAGCCAACGGTTATTCGCAAGAATCACACGTTTTCAGGGTATTTAGGGAGCCTTGGGTCAGTCGTTATAATCAAATCTTTGACGCGGCACTACTGAGCGTTTCCAACAAATGTTAAATCCCACCAAAATTTAGGCAATAAAACAGTTTGCTCAATCTGTTTCTCCTTCCTATGGGTGGTCCGCACAATCGGACTTTGCCACCGGCCCGACGCTTTCTAAACGCCAATATCTGACCCTAGCGACCACGCGCGCCGGTTCCGAAAACGCATTTGGAAACATCTTCCAATTTTTATCTACTTTTGCGATATTTCGTTCCGCACGTGAAAGTTCAGGCCCGCCAGTTATTGGGCGGAGCAGCCGGTCTCTCCCACCAAAACTCCGGGCTCTCGGTTCATCCTGGCGCAGGAACCTTTCCACGCCGACACCTTAACCCGATAGGCGGTCGAGGCCAAGAAAAAAAAAGACAAGAGATCGAGAAAAAGGAACCCGCCCGATAGAGCCGGGCGGCACAGGCGATGATTCACTGATAAAGTGTGCGCTCGGGACGCTTTCCAGCGTATGTGATCATCACCGGCAGCGCATCCGATCGAAAGGACCGCAAAATGTCAACGGCATGGAATGCCATTAGGGGAGGAATAAAACAACTGAAAACGTTGCACACACGGGGGCCGCGGTTTTTGGCGACGGCGAGGAGTCCCAACCGACCCTTTCGAAAGCATTCCCCGCCTATGTATGCGCAACCGGGGTAGAGGGACGCACCGTTGTGAAACTTGTCAGTAGGCGATTTTTTTGGCTCTCGTTTTGTTTTTTTATTTAATCAACATATATTGGAAATCTCCAAAACCAGCAAACCACACATCATCCCGCGGGGGTGGCAAAGGGGCGAGCGGTAGAGAAGACACCCGCTTGGGGATCAGAGAGAGAGAGAGAGAGAGAGAGAGGAAGAGCAAACGGCTCAGGGCATTATAATAAAACAACCACCAGTGCGCGAACGGTGAAAAGGAAGACCGAAATCGCCATCAATAACAGCGTGGAATTAGAAATTTGCAAATATTTACATATTATTAACATTAAATTTGATTGCAAACCGAAAAACCAGTTTGTCTCTGCTCTAACCTTTTGCGACCGCACGAGCGGTCCGAGCATCACCCCCTCCCCTCCTCCCCCTCTCGCCATCCTCCGAGCTCTCAAGGGATCCGCGGGAGCGGTTTCGCGGACTGGGACTACTTTTTTCGTTGTTGCGCTGCCAACGCTGGGAGTTTGCGACCCGAAGACTCACACATGAAGGAGGCCGGTGCGGTGCGATATCGTTTCCCTTGCGTGTTGTTTCCTTGCAAGGTTGCTGCTTGGGACAGATTTTCTCCCAACCGGAGGGGTGAAATATACATATGCGTGGCTGGTATAGCCGATATCTTAAAATATTCGCCGCAAATATTATATTCCCTTTTTTTTCTTTGGCTTTGCTAGCCACCGCTCGAGCGCCAGGCCGCTAGTGGATGCGAGCTTTCACTGCGATTTCCTTTTCGCACCTCACGTGCCCTTTTGTCTATCGCTCTGGAAAAGAAACCAGGCCAGGGACGGACCAGCAACTGGACGTAGATAAAAGTTTGAAATATAACATTATTTACGATCGCAAAGCCAGCTGGGGTCACACGCTGCAGACCACCGGGGTAGAACGCGATCAGCAATCAGGCTCCCAACTCCAACAATAATGGCCGACGATGTCAAGTGGCAAGTGTGTACTAAATGCGCGTGAGACATGCAGTGCCCCGTTTGCCATTCACGTTTAACGACCTTCATCGGGCAGATCCAATCGAGTGAGATGTGTTCACACTGAAAGTATTTTTGTACTACAAAAACTTTTTTTAGTACAAATTTTAGTACAACATAATATCGGCCCGGTTCCACTCGAGTTTTGCTCCCCAACGGTACCGCAAAGGATCAATGCGCACGGAATCGTTTTAATAGCAAGTTTTAGTACAAGTATTTAATCAGCTCAATGCATGGATTTGAAGAGCGGCAACTATTAGCGTAACCACAGGCACATCTGCACGAGACGTAACGCAAAAGAGGAGAGTGCGTTTCAAGATACACACCTACCCAAATCACTACCAATAGTTCTCTCAATAGTTTAGGAGGTCCTGGGATTGTTCTCGACCGTCAATTGCTATGAGTCTAGTTTTCAAGTCAAGTCCAGCTTGAAGGTCATATATCACTTTCCGTCTAGGTCTGCCAATGTGCAGATTCCGTGTGAATGTAACCGGATAGAGAACTGACACGTCTAATGTCCAACGCCTATAGCATATCTGATGCTCTGAGACATCTGTCACATCTAGAGAGTTGAATATAGAGCCTTCCGACGTCGAGGATACCCCAAGACTTAGGGATCCCGCCAAAGCGATGGAGAGAATCGAGTCCAGACGTTTGTCACCCAAACACCAGACATTGAAATAAAGCGAACCTTCGAATGTTTGATCGCTCTTCCAACGATAGGATGACGTCAACCACATGACATTTGACACGTCTCGCGTACTACATTTCCAACAAAAGAAAAGGGCAAAAACCTTACGTAACCCCTCCCGCTGCACTCCAAGCTGGACTACAACTTCGGGTGTTCCTCCGCGGAGTCTCTATATTCTCTTCTGGCGTGAAATTTAGCCCAATAATACAGAACTTCCAGCCAGACGCATGAGGAGCACACACGCACCGGTGAGCGCGTTTCGCACAGCGTGCACACGCAGACATTGATTACGTTCGTGACGAGTGCTCGTGCGGGCATTTTGTTTTAAAATAGAACCCATTCTAACATCGGCATCAACATCATCGCACCAATATCGCCCTTTTTTTCCCAAAATCCCCCTCCACAACAAACAATCAAACTGTGCCGGTGCGCACACAAGAGCACACAGACACAGACACTCGCGTACGAAACAGCGAAAAGGGTGCAGCTTCCCACTGAAATGGCATAAAGAGGGAGAGAGACGCAGAAGCTTTAAACAGCGAAAAAAAAGAAGTAGAAAAAACGTGGCAAAAATCTTTTTGAGGTCGAGATGTAAACGAACAGGCACACGCACACGCGGGACGAGGGTGTGCGCGTGTGCGTGTGTGCGCACGATTGGCAGAATTAAGTTTTGGCGACATTCCGGAACACCATTTGAAGCCACAGGCAGTAGGACCCTCCCGTTCTCCTTTCGCCACGTTCCACCGGCTCCCTCGCTCCCACCACTTCCGCGAGCGAACGAATTTATTTATTATTATTGGTGCTCCCCTTCATTTTTCGCTATTTTATTGTACGATTTTCGTTTCTCAGTATCTCTCTGTGAGCGCGCGAGAGAGAGAGCGCACGCACACCACCGCAATGACCGAACCCCCTGCATCCACCCCAACGGGATGCGATTTAAGCGTGTGTGCGCAAAATTTTTGGCAACCACAAAAAAAATCGCTCTCACGCGCATGGTGAGAGCCGCGCGCGAGAGAGAGGGAGTGAGAGAGTGAGAAGGCGCGCTTCGATCATGCGTTAGAAGACGCGGTGCGCGAAGAAGCAGCGGCAAAAATACTCGTCCCCACAGACTCCAGCACGCTCTCGCTCTCTCTCTCTCTCTCTCTCTCTCTCTCTCTCTCTCGCGCTCTCTCCCTCTCCATCTGTCAATTGAGAGAGCACCGCGTGGTAAAGACTTCAAGCACACAGACCTGTGACCGTCCTTGATCCCTTTCGGTACTAATTTCTACGAATTGTCGTGCCAAACTTTTTGGACAGCACGCTCGACTGTTAACTGTCAAATGTTCGATATATTGGTATAGTAATACAGCACAACGCACAGGGAGTACAGTCGCATCCCGTGATCAATGAGTTGCACCTTACGTATATACCTTGCGACTGAGTGACCAGTCCGCTAGATGTGTGCGGAGAGGCTGGAAGAGAAGCGGAGGAGCGGCTCTTCCGTCGTGTCATTAATCCGTTTTTTTCTTGTATGTTTGTTTCGGGTTGGATTACGTGCCCTTGTATAGGTAAAGGTACTCAAAACTGACAGCGCCATACGACTGTCGCGTGTATACGATCGCGAAGGTTTCGGATCGAGTGGATTATCTTCTTTCTTTTTCCACTCATTTTATTAGTCTCTCTCTCTCTCTCTCTTTCTCTCTCTCTGTTGCTCTTTCTCTCACTCTCTCGCATTCCATTTTCGTCTTTCTAACGGTTAAATCGTGTAGTGCAGTTTTACATGTTTTGCAACCCGCTTTTCAGCGCCTCTTCCCCCTTCCATTAAACCCATCAAAACATACTCTCTTTTCCTCTCTCTCGCTCTCTCTCTCTTTCTCTCTATCTCTCGCACTTAAACCTGCTTCAAAAACAGCTTTCGGTCAAGTCAAGTTTGCAAATCTCGCACACTCCGGTCAATACTTGCGCGAGCTCGCGCGCGCGCGCACACACTCTCGCGCTCAATTTTTGACACTTCGTTCGCGAAACGTCATTTTCGCGCCACGCGCGCGATCGCTCTCTCTCTCTCTCTCTCTCTCTCTCTCTCTCTTCCGCGCAGAGTGTGGATTTGATTGTGGAGCACCGGCACCGTCGTATGTATGGGCGGCATTTGCGTTGTGTCTAATATTTGTTGATAGGCACAAAACCATACATGCACACACCTTCACACGCGCGAACACACTGTGCGATTCGGGCGAATAATTTGATTGATGATGATGTAAGGGCCTATCTGATTGAGGGTCTAGGTAACGTACATACACGCATGGCACGAATTTCGAGTCACCACTACCACGCGCTCTATGTCTCTCTCTCTCTCTTTCTAACGCACGCATACATGTTGATTAACAAAACTTTGAAAAAATAAAACAAATCTGCTCGCAAAAAAAAACAATACTCTCAAAATTGTATTGCCTTGAGCACTAAGATTTTTTGATACGTTCTCGGTGTTGGTGTGTTGAAATTGCACACATAAAAGGAAGGATCTATACCATGGAAGCGAAATATCTAAACCAAAAATTCGAACGCTCCAACGCAAAAAAAAATTAGCAACTAGCTATTGTTCTCCCTCTGTCTCTCTCACTCTATCTCACTCTCTCGAATTTGTTTCCAAATTTATTTCGTCACCGCATGGGAAGGGATTGTTTTTTTTTTGCTCTTTTATTTGCAAGCTTGTTGCGCGTTCTTCGCGCCGCAAAACCAGATACAGGCACGTGATCGCGAACTTTTTTTCGCGCTCCGGAAAGACACCGAAAGCGGAACGTTTATTCGACTATTATTAGAGTTTTAAAACGTATGTTTTCAATACAAAAATTTGTATTAGACCCCCTTCCCAAAAATTCACACACATAAGCTCGGGGAGGACCCCCGAAATCGGTAATGAAACAACGAACAAAAAAACGCGATTTTGGGTTGAGTGGAGCGGTTGTAGGAAGGAGGGAGTGGGAGGAGGGGACGCCACATATCTGACCGATCTCCTCCCTTTTTCTCGCTCACTTTCTCTTTTCCTCTCGATCAGTGCCGCACACACTTTGCAAAAAAAATGCACACACACACTTATAAAAAAAGGAAAAGAAACCAACGTAAGCGCTGTTTCTTTGCGGAGGGTTTTCGTATTAGACAGCACTTTTTTTTCTCGAGCAGCCGCGTACCGTTAGGAAATCGCTGTCTCCCTTTCGCACGCACGCACGCTCGCGCTCCTGCTGAGATGATCGTTTTTCGAGTATTTTTAAAGTGCGGAAAATGCGGTAGGGCAGAAATTTGGCAAGACCGGTAGGCTAGATAAGTGGGTGTGTGTGCGATTGGGTCTGTGTGAAAGAACGGGGGGTAAGGGTCGATACCGTACAAAAAAAAGAGAGTGATAGAAAGGGAGAGAGATCCAAAACTAGACGAGAAGAAATTCGCAACAAAAAAAAACTCCAGCATTTTTTGTTTCGCTGTTGGTCGCATATATGTGTTCGTGTGATGGGATTTAAACTCTGACACAAATTTCGATATCGAAGGGACAGGTGGGATGATGGTGGGGTTGCCACCGAGAAGAGCGTTTTAGGCAAAGCGTTTTTTTAGCTGATCTTAGTTTCGCTTTTTAGCGCAAAAAAATGTATTGACCACCAGCGGTCCCACTGTCCGTGTTTTGTCAAAACATTCAACAAATGGGGACGAGTTTTTGTAACATAACAAACAGATAAGATCGTGCAGTACTCCATTCCCTTGATCCCTTCGACAGTTTGCCTTGCCCTTGTCTGCTTAGTTTCGAAATTGAAGGACTTTTGTTCGGTGAAGTGATTGTGAGATCAAACGTTCGTCCTTTTTTGATGTTTTTTTCCCTCCTGCCAGGATGGAACACTTTTCACTCAACATTGCGCACACAACCGCACGTACACAAACACACACCCACCCACACGCGCGCGCAATCATATTTCTGTGATCTGTTTTGTTTTGTTAGCGAAAAGGAATGGCAAAAATTGGCAAACTGTTGGCGAAAAAGTTGCGCGCGCTCCTTTTCTCACTCAAACACACGCATTGATAGAACACGCACAACACCGCACACATACACACACACACGCACACCACTGAAAAGCGCGGAAAGGATAATTTTCCTGAACGAGAGCATCTTATCGAAAGAGGGAGCAACAACAAATCAAAACAAAACATGTACCAAACGAACAGTGCGCACCGTGGTGGACATATTCGTTTGAAGTAGTAATAATATTTTTTGGTTTTCGTTTTAGACAAACTTTCCTATTTTTCTGCCGCCGCCACCTTCGTCGTCGTCGCCACTGCCTCCTGCGCCGTGTCGTCTAATCCCCTCCCCACCCTCCACACCGCAAACGCACACACACAATTGCACCTTGCACCCGGCGGTTTCGCAAGGCCGGATGCGGCGTTTCGGTGTGGGCTGGTGGTGATGGTGATGGTGGTGGTAGTAGGGAAGTGTTTCCTGCCCGGTTTTCCCGCCCGTTTTT
The DNA here is from genome assembly GCA_000349145.1 of Anopheles dirus. Classification (NCBI taxonomy): domain Eukaryota; kingdom Metazoa; phylum Arthropoda; class Insecta; order Diptera; family Culicidae; genus Anopheles; species Anopheles dirus. The sequence goes on along the minus strand of KB672491.1, from coordinate 784,873 downwards.
CCCCCCACAAACACACACACACACGTGCACGCACACACTTGCAGGAGCCAGGTTCGTTCCGCCGCCGGATGTGTGGTTGATTTGTTGTGTTGTTGCTTGCTGTGCGATGATCGCGGCCGCCAAACTATCGTACTATCGGCAAACGAAGCACCACTACCACCACCACCACCGCAGATGTCGCGTGTGTTCGCCCCTGGCGGGGGGGTACGATACGATTTGCGCAAATTTTTCGCGCCCGCGTTGCGCACCGAACTACCGCAGGACGACGACGCACGGTCGCACACACACGCGCGCGCGCACACATACACACATACGCAGGCAGCCCCACACACACACGCACGCACGCACGAGGGCGAGGACACGCACGCACGCCTGCTTCCGGATTGTTTTTGCGCTATTTCACCGTTCTGATAGAGGACCAGAAGTAGGAGGAGTGAGACCGGCGGGAGCGCGCGCGCGCGCGTGTGTGTGCGTCTGTACGTACGCGCGGTTGTGTGGGATTTGATGTTGCAAATTTTTGCGCACCGATTTCAACCGGTGTAAATGCCGCGTACTGTGTGATCGATATACTTTTGTTTGTTTGTTTGCTACACGCCGGCCGTTTCGTCCAGCTCTGTGCCTCCAGCGTTGACCCGTGCGCGTGTGTTTGTTTCGGCCCGATTTTGATGTGTGTACTTCGTTTTTTTTGTTGCTGCTGTTGTTGCTGCTCTTGTTTTGGGGCGGGATGCGCCACCAGCTAGATGCTGCTACTGCCGGGCCCGCGGACGATCGGCTCGGGACTGACAGGCTGGTGTTTGCCGCTCGGATCGCGTGGTGTGCGGCGCGAGCGTAGTCAGATTAGTTGGGCATTCCTTCAGGGCGGTGCGACCGGAGCCCGTGAGCCCAGAGTTTGTGTGCAAGGCCGGTGCGCCCGTGCTCTCTCTCTCTCTCGCACGCTCTCGCCAGTCTAACGTATTGGACTCTCTTCCAGAATTCGCCACTACGCGCAAGCGAGCAGGAACGACCGAGTACGAGAGCGAGAGCGAGAGAGAGTGTGTGTGTGTGCAAGCGAAACGACTTAGAAAGAGTGTGGGTGGAGTGCGGGTAAGGAACGATGCGGTGGCTCCCCCGAAAAAAGCCCCTGCTGAACGATAGCACGCGTGCGAGTGAGAAAAAACTCGAGAGAGAGAGAGAGAGAGCGAGAGAGAGAGACGGTACGGATGAGAGAGCTCCCCACGGCAGCCAGCCGTCTAATACACGCGGAGAGCAGGCACCTTTTCTCTATCGCACGCAGGGATCGGCAACCGGTTGCTTAGATCTCCTCGGCTGGCCCTCGGTTGCATCCCGAACCCAACCCCACTGCAGCTGCCCAGGCAGTCTCTGCAGCGCGCACACAGCCACACCACGGTACGGGCCGATGGAGGCGCCTAGTTCCAGGAGCAGGAAGCGTGGTCCTTGGAACGAACAATTAGGCGCCTCCATCGGACAGCGGCCACGTGGCACGCACCACGTGACAGAAGGGTTTTAGTACAACGCTGCTGTCCATCGTTTCATTCGTTCATTTCCCATTGTTTTTACGAATTGGGCAAATTTGATAGAGGTGTTGTTACATAAGTCAACTTATTTCATCTCATTTTGTTAAAATAATTGTCTCAATTAAGTATATAAATACAAACGTTATGAAATAAAAAGAATAACTCTCAAATAACGAATTCAACTTGGCTCTTATTTAAGTGACGTGTGCAAAAAATATTAGATGCTAGCTTTGTGTGTATTCTCCAAGTTTTTGGCGTTTTAGAACATATTTGCCACTGAGGAGATTACTTAGTTGAAGGCATTCATCAATTTATCATAGTGTAAAACTAAGTTCAAAGCATCAATGGATTTTCAAATCATTAAGTAGCCGAATCTATAGTTCTTCTGAAATAGTTCAACCCTTTTCACTCGAGCGCAATACTTTTAAACCATATTAGAACCATTGGAAGTAGAATTCGGAAGGAAGTAGAATTTGGAAATAGTACTGAAAGCCACGGTGCAAATACTCGATTTTTTTCCAACGTAACAATGTTTGAGTTTGATATTTTCATCATTGCTGTTCCCAAAAACAAAAGAGAGCTAAGGGTCAAAATAAATAAAAAAGTTTGTTTCTTTATTAATTTTTGGAAATGTTCCGTGACGTTTTGTTGACGTCTAGATAATAAGTTTAGTACAACTCCTAGGCATGTGACTTTAGATAGTCAAAAGCTCAAATATAAAGAACGTAAGCGTCTGCTTATAGACATCTGGGTAACTCCCAGACCAACGTAGAAAGTTACAACTTTTCTTCTAAAATAGAAGAATAAAATAGAAGAAGAATTAGTTAGTGCGATTGGAAAATATATATTTTTAGTACAAAAAAATCGAAAAAAAAGATCAACATGTGACAATACGGCCACCAAGGCCGTCATACTTATAAATAAATAAAATAAAAGATCAACATTCCAAACATTACATCCAATCCAGCGATCCAAGCTGGATCGGTTGCAGCGAAAACAAAATGACGATCGGTTTCGTGCCAACGAAAAAAAAAAGCATGTCGCCAACCCGTGGGGGACATCTTTGCCTACCCCTGCCCTAGGATGAAGCTGTCCGCGCGCTGAGGGAGCAGATAAATTAGAAACAGGCTCGTGAGCGCGAGAGAGAGTGAGCGAGAGAGAGAGGGACGAAGAGAGAAGCGAGAAAGCGAGCGGGAGGGAGCGAGGCCACATTGCGAATTGCAAACAAGCGCACACAGCCACAGGAGCGCTATCGCGCGCACCGCCAGCAAGAAAAAAAAAAGCAATACAGAGAGGAAGAAGAAACGGCCGGCATCGCCAAAAAGTGTGCGTATTTGGTCACCCTTTCCACGCCGCCCTAGCGCGACCTTCGGGGCCCGCTCCTGCTTCCACGTGTGCACACCACCGTTCGGGGCCATTCTCTTTTCTGTTGCTTCTTGTTCGTTTTCGCTCTTGCTGCTGCTTTTGGTTTAATGTTTCGGGTCGTGATCAAGATCAAGCGAGGTGTGCCTCTCGCGCGCGCGCGCGCGCTCGCGCCCGCACACACGCGCGTACGCTCGCGTTCGTTCAGGCTCGCGGGACGCTTGCTCTCGCGCGGCTGACTTCCCCATCGTGTCATCTTCGCGCACCGAAACCACGTTCTTTATCATTCGCATATCAATGTACCAGTGTTGTTCTCTCTAATTAACCTCAAATTTTCGCACAACCGCACGCTCCCTCTCTCTCTCTCTCTCTCACACACACGGGCGCGCGCGCGCCTGTGTGTGCGCGCGCCCTTCGAGCGTCACGAGTGAGTGGATTAGATTGCAAAAACAAGAAACAACATGCAGCAGCAAACGACTGGCAAACACACACACAGACACACACAATATGGAGGTTAAGAATGCTTCTTATTCTTCTTTGATAAGTGTCTCCCCCCCAATGGTCCACTGCCTATTCCTGCAGACAATCCCGGCACTGCAAAATTGAAAACTCTTTTTCTAAAAAAAATCACACATAAACTAGAGTGACAGAAAGAGAGAGACAAAGGGAGAGAGAGGACAACGAAAGAGTGAGTCCGGAGCGGATCTGTTCGTGTTTTTTTTGGCACACGCTGTTGTTGTTGTTTTTTTTGTTGTCGCTTGACGTTTCGCATCGATTTTGTTTCATTTTCAATTTTATTTCGCTTCATTTTGGAGACGCCACGATGATCGAGTATAATTGCGTATTTGTGTACGAGCTTCCTTCCCCCTCCCGCTGGGCGCTCTCTCGTTCGCCTCTTGCTTACTGTCAAAAGATCACCGAAACGTCAGAGCGGACGGTGATAACACGACACTGGGCCACAGATTAGGGGGGGGCAGTGGCACCGGGCGGGCTTGCAAACAAGCACCACAGGATGACCCTTTTTATCAGCCATCCGCCGCTGCTTTGCCAGCCCTGGCCGCGTGGCCGGCGATCGCTGTGCGATTATCGCCCGATAAGAGCCGATTAGTAGCCAGTTAGGAGCGCTATCGGGACAAACCGCCCGATGATCGCGATAACTCTAGTGTGTGTCATCGTTTCGGCTCTCTCCGCTGTGTTTACCATTTCGCCGTCGATCTCCTTGCCATTTCGCTCCACTTAACGCTTCTAATTGAGCCGCGCCAACCCTTTTGCTGCGTCCACTTTTCCGTCAAAGCAACCTTGCCAACTGCCCAAACCGCCGAACGAACGTCCGGTGAATGTTGGTTTTTTTTTCTCAAGAAAAAAACAACGCAAAAAATATAAAAAAACGCTGTATGCTGTAATGCGAACCGCCAGGGGAGGGGTGGCGGATTGTTGTAAAATTTCGACAATGGTCATTTCGCTCACCGGTTCATCCTCATATCGCCGCCGTCACCACGCAGGAAGAAAAGATGGTGTGCGCTTGTCTGTGTGTGTGTGTGTGTGTTTGTATATATATTTCACCTCGCTAATATCTGCCGTCCGTGTCTCGCTTTCTCGTTTATTTCTCTTCGCCCACTCAATCTCCCCCTCCGCCAATGCCTCAAAACCACCTCCCCCCCTCCACCATCCTTCTGGAAGTCCCTTTGAAGTCGAACCGGGCCGGGGAGGGAACCGGTGGACACGGGGGCAGAAAAGACAACGATCCATTTCAATTCTCCACCACGCTAAATAGCCAAAAACGAGCGACGGGCCGGGCAAACGCTCGAGCCCCATCGGTGCGACAAGCGCCTTCGGCAAGGAAAAGGTAGAAGAAATTTGCACTACACCAAACCTCCGGCAGCTTTCGTGGGTCGGGGGTGTCTCGTTTGCGCTCTCCCTCCCTCTCGCTCTCTCTTTTTCCATTGCTCCGATTCATCTGCGTTAGCTGTGTTGCCGTTTTGTGACGAGGGGGGGGGGGGGACTACCCTCTTCATTCGGCTCCTTTCAGATTTGCTTCTTTTGCTGGATTGTTTTTTTTTCTCTCTCCCTGTCTCTCTCGCTTTGTTTCTTTTTTTTTGACAATCTGCCATTTGCCATTTACCCTTTCTTTTCCGTTGTTTTCTTTCGGCCAGTGTTGCTGTGTACCGACCGTGCCCTTCCAAGTTCGGTAGATAGATGATCCACCCGCGCAAAAATTCGGCTTCACTGCGCTCGTTATCGGTGCCGAGGGGGGGGGGGCCGTACCGTGGGTACGGCGGCCGGGTGGCTCTTAGAAAACTGATTTAAATTGCGCGTCCACCGAACCGGAACGGGGTGCCGGGGCTTTGGGTCCGAACATTTTGACCGAAACCAATGAATCACGGTGACGGTTTTTTTCTCTCTCTCTCTCTCTCTCTCTCTCTCTCGTTCTCTGTCTCGCTCTCGTTAGGTTTGCTGCTTTTTTGTGGTTTTATAAATTGGGCTTGTTGACGAGGAGCGAGGCAGAGGGCGCATCGGAAGGGTAACTGGGAGCAGAGGTTATACAGCCCTGCTTCCCAGCTCCACGCAACAAGCTAGGATGGCTCTAATTTCGACCGATCGTGCATTCGACGCGCTGCGATCCTCTGCATGTTAGTGTGTGTGTTGTAGGTAGACGATTGTAGGAGTGAGATTTTGAATACCAACAAAAAAAGTACAACGCACAATCAACATGCATATGGAAGTAATGCGTGCGCAAATGTCACGCTGCTTCGGCGACGTTCGCAAAACAAAAACAAAACACCCGAATCGCTCCCGAGCGTACGAGACTGGAGCGTGCGCGCCGAGAGCAAGCGCTCGGAGCCGTTCGGTTTGGGCAGATTCCACGCACACGGCTCGCTGCGCTAAACGACCTCTTTCTAATTACAGTGACATATCGCATATAGGACGAAAACGAGCACCCGTTTCGAACCCGGAACGCAGAGGGAAAGACTACAATACTAATAAAACAGGGCAGCTGCCTCGATCTTAGCCGCGATCGCTCGCTCGCTCTCTCTATCGCTCTTACTCTGCTCCCAAAACTTCGCTCACACAACGACACGCATCACACACAGATAGCCTGCTCGGGGGATGCGACACGCAGGAGCACGGGATGGCCCAAACAGCAAACCAGATGAACAAAAAAATTGCAAATAAAACAAGGGGAAAAAAAAACAAATCAGAACGATACTAGCGATGGTCCCGGGAGCGGGACGGACCGCGTACGATACAAAATAAAACTATCATCGAAAAACCGGGCGCGTATAAGGCGAACGCCGGCGACGACAAGCAGCAGCAGCAGCAGCAAACAGAAGAGGGGAAAAAAATCAGCACACACAGTCGCAACAAATCAGCAAAAGGCACAGCAACGGCCAGTAAAAATGGCACACCATGACATAACCCCTTCTGCCAACAACAACAACAACAAAAACCAAACGGCGACCGAAATCTGCGAGCGTGTGTGCGCGCGCGCGCGCGCGCCGTTTTTTGGATACAAATATACCGAAATTGGCTCATCGCTTCCATCATGGCTCCCGGCTCCTCCCCGGTGGCCCAAAGGGCATCCCGGGGGACTGAGTGCACGAGTGTGTGTGTGTGTGTTTTTTCTTCTTCTTCTTTTTTTGACACGCTTTAGCGGGGTGCCAGCAGAACTCAAACGAGATTGGGACACACGACCGTGCGGATCCCGGGCGTGTACGGTGTACATATATTCGCGAAACCTAATTCCCTACCCTCCCGCCTGCCTTGTGTCCGGCCCTAATTGGTGTGAGTGTCAAGCTTTTTTTTTCTCCTTCGCTCTGGGCGCCTGGGAGGGTGGTTCGTACGATCGTACGAACGCACGCAGGCAACTACGCTGGCAAACATTAGACCCGAGACCCGCTCGGATGGGATGCGATGCTGAAGGGTGTGAAAAGGGAGCCGTGACAAAAGGCAAGGTTTTCTTCCTTTTTTTTTCTTGGTCATGCCGAACTCGTTTTTCGCGCGCGCGCGCGCGCTCGCTCGCAGGTTGCTGATCAACCACGCAAACATACGCAAATTTTTGTGCGCAACTAGATTTCGCTTCTTCCTGGCGCGTTCGCTATTAGACGATCGATCGACTGTTCGACCGTGGCCGCGTCGTTTTGGGGCGCGCTTTGCTACTTGGGCGCTCCGAGTTGCGACTACTTACTACTACTATTACTACTACTACTGCTGATGTGGCAACACTAGCAGCAGTAGTATGCTGAGGGACTCCGTAACAATGGACGCAAACTACCGAACCGAGTTTCAAAACCGCCGTGATAATGGACTCCTCAATACTATCGAGACGAGAGGCCTTTTCTGTGCTTCTTGCCTCCTGCTCTCAGCCTGCTCAGCCTCAGTATCGTTCGCTCCAGCATCTGGTTCTCACCGGATTCGCCGATAGCTACCAGTGTCTGCTTCCTAACTTTTTTTTCTATTGGTGACGGAAGAGGAGAAGGGCGAAAGCGGAGCTTGGGGGAAGTATGGTTCCCTTTTGCGTTGAGCGAATTTTGGCCCATCGGTGCTAATTGTGCTACATTGTGGATGAGTGCGAAACTTTGTGTCCAGCGTCCCACGCTGCTCTAGTCGTCTCTCCCTCTCACTCTCTTTCTCGATCATTTCTCCACAAATACAACCCCGATAAGACTTGATCGCTTGCAGTCGAAGAAAACGCAAAACGAGCAGAAAGGAAAAATCTCCCCAATGACGTCGGCGCAGCACGAACCGATGCAGCAGGTGGAACTAATGCCGTGCACGACGCACCCGAGCTGCAGGACAAAATAGGACGCGCGCGTGTGGACGACTCGGTGCGCGGGGGGAGCAAATGGAAAGCGATCGGGCCGAAGGTCGCCGGCGCCATCTCTCACAGGCCTTAGAAAGTCGAATTGTACGGCCCAAAATGCTAACAAAACAAAACGCTCGCACTATCTCACCTCGCATTGTTTTCTGGCCATTTGTGGCGCGGGTTTTGGGATGGAGGCGGTCGCTGAAAACTGAGCACGAACTTGCCACGAACTGGCCCGGCTGCTGTTAGCACGCGCTGAACGTCATCCCGAACGGCGCCAAGACTTGTGTGGAGTGAGGTTCCAGCTTTAGTGGCTAGTTCGGATCGGAAACGAGAGCTGATCCAACATTGATGGATATCGCAATTCGATTTTTGGTGATGTCTCATCTTCGGCACTCAGACGACAGATCGCAATGATCGATACGAAGCGTTAAACCAGGGAGTATACGTAACTTCATCCCGAATGGCGCCAAGGCTTGTGTGGCGTAAGGTTCTAGATTTTGTAACTAGTTAGATTCGGATTAGAAAGACTGGAGGTGATCAATGTGTATTCCGCAATGCGTACTCCGTACTGTACAGATATCATACCTACAGTAACCAAATGACAGATCGCGATGGTATTTAAAGTATTGGCATCGGTACGACACGTTGAACCAGAGCGGTTACGTCCGGATTTTGGACTACCATCACTATGGGATGTAATGTAAGGTTCAAGATTTTGTAACTAGTTAGATTATGAACAGAAATACTGGAGCTAGTCTATCATTGGTGGATACACAACGCAATGTGTACTCCGATTATTAAGACATCATACCTCTAGGACTCAGATGAAAGATCGCGATGATCTTTGAAGTATTGGCATCGTTACGACGCGTTGAGCCAGAGCGGTTATGGTCGGATTTTGGACTACCATCACTATGGGATGTAATGTAAGCAGATCTACTATATTCCCGCGTAGTCAAGACGCCAAGGCTTGTGTGGCGTAAGGTTCTAGATTATGTAACTAGTTGGATTCTGAATAGCAAGACTGGAGGTGATCAATGTGTATTCCGCGATGTGTATTCCGACTATAAAGATATCACACCTTCAGCACGCAAATGACAGATCGCGATGATCTTTAAAGTATTGCCATCGGTACGACGCGTTGAACCAGAGCGGTTACGTCCGGATTTCGGACTACCATCACTATAAGATGTAATGTAAGGTTCAAGATTTTGTAACTAGTTAGATTATGAACAGAAAGACTGGAGCTAGTCTGTCAATGGTGGATACACAAAGCAATGTGTACTCCGATTATTAAGACATCATACCTCTAGGACTCAGATGAAAGATCGCGATGATCTTTAAAGTATTGGCATCGTTACGACGCGTTGAACCAGAGCGGTTATGGTCGGATTTTGGACTACCATCACTATGGGATGTAATGTAAGCAGATCTACTATATTCCCGCGTAGTCAAGACGCCAAGGCTTGTGTGGCGTAAGGTTCTAGATTTTATAACTAGTTAGATTCGGAGTAGAAAGACTGGAGATGGTCTAGCATTGGTGGATACACAATGTAATGTGTACTCCGACTATAAAGATATCATACCTTCAGTACGCAAATGACAGATCGCGATGATCGAAGTATTGGCATCGTTACGGCGCGTTGAACCAGAGCGGCTACGTCTGGATTTTGGACTACCATCACTATGGGATGTAATGTAAGCAGATCTACTATACTCCCGCATAGTGAAGGCGCCAAGAGTTGTGTGGCGTAAGGTTCTAGATTATGTAACTAGTTGGATTCTGAATAGCAAGACTGGAGGTGATCAATGTGTATTCCGCGATG
>KB672491.1:758537-774519 GCA_000349145.1 Anopheles dirus | reverse complement strand
CTTACAAAGTTTGCTCAGATGGGTCACTTAGGGCTCCCTAGCCCACTGGGCAGAACCGAAATGCGAACTCGCAAAGACGGACGCCAGGCAGCATTCCCCCCCCCCCCCCCGGATAAAAACCAGTCCTTCCTGGTTTGATTTCAAGCTCCCGACAACCCGCCCGGCCACCTCTCGCCACGGCCGCCGGTGTTGGCATCTGCCCGGGTGCCAACAGTAACGTTAATAAAAGGCAACAAATTAAAACGAAGTGCGTCCACTGCAGAGGTGTTCCAGTATTACCCGTTTTGCGTGCGCAAGCGACCGTAGCTGGTTCGGGTGGCTGTGTCAGGTGCTGAAGGAAAGAGCCTTCGGGAAGCAATGAAACACACATACGCGGCAGACTTCTTCCAGCGTGCGCAATCCGGCGGCGAGGTTTTAATAGCGGACCAGTTGGCCGCTCCTCCACCCGGGAGTTGGGATATTGGGCGCGTGTTCAATCTCCGCAGCCGCCGGACGGATAATTGTTTTATCCGTCTTCCCGCCGGCCTGTGTGTAGAACGCCAACACCCACGGCCGCCAACGTCCATCTGGACGCACGGTGGCCGTAATGGCGCAACCGGTACCCGGCGCTACGCGGATAAGGGGCTTCAATTTGGGCGTTATTTACAAACTTCCGAATAAACGTTCCGAGCGGGCGGTAGCGGGCCGCCCCGGCTCGTCCCGATCCCCGCCGGTTTGGCCCCTTTGAAGCGAGCAGCGGAAGCGGGAATGCGTATCACTTCCAGCGTCGGGCTGAACCGGGCAGCCCGAAACAGGTGCGCCGCAGGGTTAGAACTGGATTGGGCCGGCGCAGCAATCATCGGAAGATGCTAAATTAAGTTAAAAAGCTTCCGAAAAGGAAGCAGCACACCCGGGGCAGTGGCTGTGGTCGCTCGCACTTCCGGACGCGGGTGTGTGCCTGGGAGGCGGGGGTGGGGCGTCAGGTGTAATGAGCATTTCCGCGGGCCGCGAGCGTGCGCGCGCGCGGCTTGGGCGCACGCGAGTGAGCATCAGAATGCACGGCTAGCGAGAGCGAGGGAGGAATTATCAACGATAATGCGAAATAGCGTATCGTAATTCCAACTGCTGCCCCGAGCCAGATCCAGATCCAGGTGCGTGCGGGCGCGAACCGGCCGGGCGGAAGGAAGCCCGGAACACCGATCGGCGCTATTAATCGATGCACTGCAGCCCATTTAATGATTATTGTTTCGACGGCCGCGCGCGCCCCTGTGTGCGGGGGTGCGTCGGCGCGGGGTGGAAGGCACGATAGTTACTGATAATAACCTGGCCAACCTGGCGCCTGTCCAGCCCGGCCCGGGTGTATGTAGCATGCAAATGTAGCGGCGGCCACCACCGCCCCGGCCTATTTCGGGTACCTACTGTTACTGGGGTAAGTGTTGGAATAGCACACACACTCACACACACGCGCAGGGGAGGCAACAGTTGCGGGTAGTTACCGGCAGGGCAGCAATCAGCAGCGCACTCTTGGCTCCTGGCCGAAGAAAATTGCTGCCCCGGGGTCGGCGCGGGCTAATTATTTCTTTTAGAATTAGATCAAAAGCGCTCCTCGCGGAAGTAATGGCGTTGCGTAGCGGAAGTTCCGGTTCCTGTTGCCCGGATGTCCGCCACCACTAGCACCGGGCAGGTGGGTTTGGATGATGGCGATCTGGGCGAGCAGCGCATCCAGGACTTCTGGTTCTGGTAGCTGGTCTGGGCAAATCCCAGCGTTTAGACCTATTCTAGCAGTGATCCAACACTCCAGTTCCAGAGATGTGCGGGTCAGGCCAGCCAGGAAGTAGTCGAGAAAGCTCGATAGCCCTGAAAACCTTGAACACATGTGAGAAAGATGATCCAATGATCACTGAGCTTTTTTATAGGAATTATACAATATGATATATCCGGGGATAGGGATGAAATATCCAGGTTCCGTATACTGAATGGCGAATGTGCACAACTTTTCACTTTCAGGAGGGCTCCATAACCCAGAAGGACTTGAACACCCGTGATGAAGAGTATCCCGAGGTCAGTTAGCTTGCTTATGGGGATGATCCAATACGATGTTCCCAACAGGGATGACATATCAAACACCGTCTCTTCCACCTTCCAAGTGTTCCGTATACCGAATATCGAATGTGGAGCGATTCCAACACTCATATCATAAAATCGAGTTTCGGAGATAGTGTCTAGGGCTAGTCTTGAACTAGTTGAGTACGTCAGGTGCATTCAAGATTCAGTAGCTAAGTGGGTGAGTGAAATAATCACAGTGTGGTATGAACATAACACTCATTCAAGCACCGCCAGAAGAGTTCCATAGCCCGGATAGGCTTCTATTGATCATATCAGTTAGCTTGCGTATAGGGACGATCCTATACGATAAGTCCAACAGCAAGTTTTCGGAGATAGTGTCTAGGGCTAGTCTTGGACTAGTTGAGTTCGACATGCAAGTTTCAGTAGCTAAGTAGGTAAGTGAGACAATCACAGTGCGAAACTCCCTCCAAACAGTTCACCGCCAGGTTCCGGTCCGGGATTAGCACGAAGCTGCTCTTCCTAACGAGGTTCTTGCACGGAACCGGTCGTGCACGTAAGCGTCCGGTGCGTTTGCGGTGTCTCGCGACAGACGCAACCTCCGGCACCCGCAGTAGCAGCTGATTGCTGATAGATAGCCCGATCGGGGTAATGATCACCGGTTCGCCCGCCGCGATGCTTATCGCAGCGGTTGCGAGCGATAAGCCATAACTTGCTGGCGCAAGGGCCACCGAGGTTCCAGGTCGCCCGGAGGTTACCGATCCCGTGATGCATGGTCCGTTTGCAGAAGGAGGCCGGGGTACATAAAAACCCCATCCCTCCGTCGTCCAACATCGTCCAACCTGCTGCTTAAGCCAGCCGGATTCTAGCACTTCGCACCGCAGCCGGTTGTGCGTCTTGTAATCTTACTGTACTTTTCCCCCTCCCTCGTCCGGCTCTCGGGGCTCGTGGCGAGAGGCCGGAGGGAGGCAGACAGGGAGAGAGAGAGAGACCTCTCCGCTTAGTTTGTCACCCGAAAGTTGTTGTTTGGTTCTCTGGCCGCCGCCATGTTGTTTTTTTATTACCAACTTGCTTTTACCGGTTACTTTGAGCAAAAATAAATACAAAAAAACACACACACACACGCGCACGCGGACACTGGCGGGGTGGCGGAGTATATCGAAAGAAGGGATTCAAGTTTCTCATTAGCGATCATTTCTTTTTCCTGTGCAGATTTCATCAATAGGTTTGAACTGAAATGGCCGTCGCCCCCGTCGCCATCAACCCTGCGTGTCTGGTTCAGGTGGAAAGGGGTCCCGGTTCCCGGAACCGGATTCAGCCCGGGGGAGGAGGAAGATAGGGGGCCCGCCCGGCTACTCGTAAAAAAGGGTAGTACGTGTGTGTGTGTCCATCAACAGGGCAGTATTTTTACAACAAATATTTATCAATATATTTGCCCCTCGTGTATGTGTGCGATTGAGTTTTTGCTGCTGTTGTTGTTGTTGTTGTTGTTGTTGTTGTTGTTGGTGGCCGCATGCTTCTCTAATTTGTTTGCACAGCTCCACGACACCGTCATAACGATCTGACCTGTCCCCGTTATCGAGGTGGCGGCCAATGGCCTTGCCTCATACAGACACACTAGCAGCTAGTCAGCATGAGAGGCTCTCTGCAAGGTTTGGAAGGTGCCAAAGGAGGGGGCAAAAGGGTCGCCGCGGACCATCGGCTGGGCATACATTAGGGTGGCTCTAGGACCGGTTCGATCGCGTTCCGGCCGAAGCCAACGCAGTTCCGGGCAGCCCCGCTTTGATTTCTTACGGCGACTTACGAAGATCGCAAGAAGATCTCCGCTCCCATTTCTGTCCTCGGCGGCAGAAGCAACATAACCAACAAAAAAACACACACAAACCTTCTGGGGGTTTTGGCGCAGCAAATAAAAATGGAAAGTCTCCTCAAACAAACGGAAAACGCAAAACAGTTACATTCTCTTCTCCACCAGCTCCAGTTTGGCTGTTGCCGCCCTAAACCAGCGCCACTCTCCCATCCAGGGCGGCCCATCCAGGGCCCCGGACCCTTGCGAAGGCGCACAGACCCCGCGATCTTGCTCTTCTCTGCCGGCCCTCTTTCTTGCCCGTTGTGCGTTTCGCTCCCGCTAAACACAGACACAGAGAGAGAGAGAGAGGTATACAGCCCTTTAGCGTAGCGTATCCGATTTTTGGCAATACACCCGAATAGGCGGCGGATCGTGAGGAAGCACGGGGGAGAAAAAAGCCTAAGCACCGACAAACCGTCCGAGCGACCACCTGAACACCGTAGGAATACGTCCAAGAGTTAGAGACGAAGAAAGAGAGAGAGAGAGAACGAGCTGTCTCGAAAGAGAGAGAGAGCGGCCCAACGAATGCGAATGCGTGTGCAAAATAACGCCCGAAACGCTCTAAGTCAAACTTTCACACTAGCGCCACCAGCGGCGGTCACTTGACTACAGTACCACCGTGCGGGAACGCTTCTAGGGCCGGCCGGCGCCGAAATGGGAGCAGCGAAATCTGCGCCGGTGGACCTAAAGTGGACCAAACCGGTGTGTCGGTTTGGGCCACAACTTGGAGCGCTGCAGAGCGGCTTAGGGACATCGGTCTGGCAGAAGGCCCGACCAGGGAGATCTAATTTCGCATCCCTGGCTAGGCTGGCAAGACCCGCGTCCGGTGACACTGGAAGCCCGACGGTAAGGATGAGATCATCGTCTTTAGGGTTTCTTGTTTGGCGCAGCAACAGAGACGCACAGATGGGGAGATGAGAGTTTCAGCTGTTGGAGCTGTTGGAACGCAGTGATATATCGGTTGGTGGCACCCGCTCAGACACCGTCAAGGTCCTGGCAGCAGCAACGCCAGGCAGTCAACCCCTGGAGTCATATGACCCCAAAACAAAAAAAAACCGGACGCCCCAAAAGCACGCCTCGCGCCGTTTTCTAATCGCATGTTCGCCAAGGGCGACAGTGGTGCGAATCGCGAGAGAGGGCACGAGAGAGAGAGCGAGAGAGGGAGAGAAAGCGAATGTTGCTGGAAGGTCGCGTACAGCCCGGGCGGGTGGGGCGCGACCAATATTGGTTTTCGGGGGGATGCGCGCGAATTTGAATTTTAAATTTTTATCACCCGCCAAACCAGACGATCCAGTGAAATATGCGGCCCATGTGCCGAATGCGCCTGCCCGCACGCGCGCACGCGTCTGTGTTTGTGGCCTTTGGTTGCAAAATTTGGTCGCTGGGCTGCCACCACCACCGGTCCCTTTTGGACGTTGCCGTTGCTGATGCGAAAATATTAATCTAAGTCAACCTTTCTACTGGATTAGCGGACCAGCACGCACGTCAGGAAGGAGAGAGAGAGAGAGACATGCCGAAGGTCTCGGAGGAAGAGCACCGGGCCCCGATGTCCGACGTACGTATGGGACCTCTGGGAAGGTCTAGTGATGCAAGGTGCCCCGAGGTGGCCGCAAACCTGTTCCGTCCGTCCTGCTAAATGGCACGGTCTCCTCTTTTTGCCAGCGTGCGAGCGCTGCCGGGCGGGACGTGTAGGAGGGAGTCAGACCCAATCCGTTCGGGAGTCGATGTCAAAGCTTATGACGAATAACAGTGAAAGCTAGTTCTGTGCGTGCGGCGGTACGCGCCCAGGAGGTCTAGGTTATGGGACGTCGCAGGTGGCGCAGGGCGAGGTTTAGGGCGGCTGGTAGAAGCCGCAGCAGCAGCAGCAGCAGCAGCAGTAGTATAAAAAACACACACACATACACACAAACGACCGACCCATCTCGTGCCAGTTACGCTTTCTAGGGCTGCTGGTGGTGAGAAACCAGATTTCGCACACTCGAACTCCCTCGAACCTAACCTCAAAATTCTTCTCGCCGAACAGGTTGTGGAGCCGCTCGCACCGGGACCGGGCTCCCAGCAGGTAGCCCCAGACACAGGTGGCGTCCATGGTGAGGTTTTTTTTCTCTCTCTCTCGCTTTGCTAATTTTCTAACGAGGTGTCACACTTTCGGGACGCGTCGGGAACGTTATCTGTCACCTGCACCTGTAGGAGAGCGTGCAAAGCTCGCCTATTGCAGTATCGAAACCGCACACACGGAGTCGTTACCCGACGCTGGTGTGTCGAACGTACGTCGAATAACAATAAATAAGAGCCATCAACGAAACAGAGCAACAACAACAAAAAAAAAAACAAACCAGTCGAAACTAGTCACAAAATAGAGACAGAAACGACGAAACAGGGCAGTAACTTGCACGGCCGTGCAAGAAGTAAAGCAAAACCCGGCAAAAAAAAAACGGTGGAGCAGACGGGGGAAGCGAGTGGGAGCGAACGGGAGCGTGTGTTTGACGAAGGGAGAGAAAGAAATGAAACGAAACGCGCCGAGATCCCGAATGCCAAATTATTCATTCTCGCCCACACCGACCTCGGAATTAAAGAAAGACCCGCAGAGCGCAACCGGGGCCTAACATGAAGATAAAGCTGAAAGAGCAGGCAAACAGAAGGAAGGAAGGCAGGAAAGAAAAACGCACACACACCCGAAATAAAAGAGGAACCCAATTAACAGCGCAACACACTATCCCCCCCACTTCCAAAAAAAAAACAAGCGACGGCGAGGGAAGCTGCCGGAGGAGAACGATTCGGTCTAAGTGCCCTGCGCAACTAGCGTGCCCTCCTTCTCCCGCAGTTGGCTAGAGGATACCAGAGAGAGAGAGTGCGCGTGAGAGAGGTCGAAACGAACCATCTCTCCAACAGCACGGACGATTTGCTGAACCTTGCCAAATTTGGCTGACCGCGCCGGTGCCGGCTCTCGCCATCCCGCTCGCACTGCGCACTCCTCATCCGTACGGCGTACACGTGCTGACATTTCGCACTGACCACCCGACCAGCGCCTATGATCTTTTACACGCGTTGCATGACGCGGCACACCTAATGGTTGGGTGATGAGGAGGTGGAGAGGGGGCAGGGAAGGAAGACACACACAAAGGCGGACACCGGATTTGTGTAATCCCTTTACACCGCGCGTAGCGAGATATATGCGGGACGTCAACCGCACACCAGCGCCCCGGGGCAGGGCTTGCACGCTTCCACGTGCCGTACAGGAATGAGTTGAGCCCTGACGCGGCTCATCCCGAGTAGAATTGGCTGGAGGGTATTCCAGTGTGACGTTCGCGAAGGCTTTCACAGGTTGTGTGCTCAAATCCTGGCAAGGAAGAAGGTTGGTTTGATGCTGGAACCATAGAAGCTTTGAGTTTGGATGAGTTGCTTGGACCCTCATGCTCCTGCAATTTACATTGACTTCAAAACGTTCATGGAGCCTTTTCAATGCGAAGTTTTAGATGTTTCCACAGGTTGTGTGCTCAAATCTTGGCATAGAAACCTTGCATTTGGATGTGTTGCTTGGACCCTCAATCTCCTGCGATTAACATTAAGTTAAAAAATGCTCCTGGAGCTATTACAATGTGATGTTCTAACAGTTTGTCACAAGTTGTGTGTTCAAATCTTGCCATACAATCATCGAGTTTGCATGCGTTGCTTGGATCCTGCATCTCCTGTAATTTCCAATTCATTCACACTGTTCTTGGAGCGTGAAACGTGAAGTTTTGAACGGTTTTCCACATGTTGTGTGTTCAAATCTTAGAAGGAGTTGCTGTTTTAGTTGAACCCGTAGAAAAATTGTGTTTGGATGTGTTACTAGGACCCTGCATCTCCTGCGATGCACATCTCCTGCGAAATGTTCTTCACAGATTTTGTGTTCAAATCGTGGAAAGGAAGTAGCTGGGGTTTGTAGTTTGACCCAGCGAAACTTTGAGCTTGAACGTAATTGTAAGTGTAACGCTTAAGATCCTGCCCTGCTTAATACAGGTAGGTGGCATCTTGCATCAACATAAAAATGTACACGATCGGAGTTTATTGTTCCCGGCGTCTTCACGAGGCCGACTCACTATTCAAACTCCACTGTATTAGCTCTTTTAAACCTGCTGTCTTCTTTAAGTCACTAGGTAGCCAACTTGTTATTGACTTTTATATATGTTTTCTATTTCTTTACATGAAAACAAATGTGCAAATAGCGAAAATTTTATATTTGAAGCAACTGGAGGTCCAGTTTATAAGATCCAAACTCACCAGTAAATGCAGTATGGATTTAACACGAAACAGCTCAAAGATCTCTACTTAAATTTGCCCTAAACACGTCCCGAGTGCAAAAAGGTTAAGAGAAGGCAACCGTGTCAAACAGTAATTGT
The DNA here is from genome assembly GCA_000349145.1 of Anopheles dirus. Classification (NCBI taxonomy): domain Eukaryota; kingdom Metazoa; phylum Arthropoda; class Insecta; order Diptera; family Culicidae; genus Anopheles; species Anopheles dirus. Next base: position 766,245 of record KB672491.1, on the reverse strand, counting down.
CACGCGTTTGGCAGGTACGGCCGCAACCCGTGGCCACAAGTTGGGGGTCGGGTTAACCCTGCAACGCGGGTCTGCTCCCAGATCGAAACTCTGGAACCGTATGCATTATGGATGGGAGACAATTTGCGAGGGCATTTAGAGATCTGTGCGAGCACCACAGCACGCGGTTTCGGATGACAGGTGAGGTGTGGTGGTTGATTGAGTGGGAGTTGGAGCAGTGGAAGTTGAGGAGGCAGACACACACGTCCAGCGGGACGTCTGCTGCTCTGACGATGACGACGACGATGTAACGCACGGGAACACGATAAACAATCGACACTCACGTACGATGTTTTTTTTCGTTTTTTTGAAAGGAAAGGGGGGGATGGACAACTACAAAGAGTAGAGCAGCAAGCTGATCAACTGCATCGGATGCTGTCAACCAGAAGTACAAGAGAATCTCTTGTTTTTCTTTTCTCATTTCTAGGATATACGCACACAATCGAGATCACTTTCATCCCAACCGATTGGTCATTTCGTACGGTGTCGAACGAAGTAAATCACAACGTGTCTTTATCACTCACTTGCACTCACGCGTACTCACGAAACTGATAGTCTGGATGTGGAGAGAGGGCGAGAGAGCGAGAGAGCGCGAGTGGGAGTGTTGGGGACGAAACGAAACCGGAGAGGGAGCAGCTCAAGGTTATCTAAGCTAGACATGTGGGTTTCACCGATGGACACCAGTGCCGAAATCCACATACACACACACCCGCACATTGTGCATTGTGTCCAGCGGAAGAAGATGGAAGAAGAGCGCGCGTCAAACCGGCGAGATATGTCACCGGGCAGCGAGAACTTACCTGTGCCGAACGCTTGCATCACTAAACACTTCAGCGCGTGTGGCCCGCAACTCCGCCGGGTTGACTTGGCGCGCTGCGAATGGTGTTGCCGATTTTGACAGGGCCCGGGAGCCGGGAACGCGGCACTGTTTTCTTTTGCGATTCGGACTCCGCCGGCCTCGCTCCGCCGCCGGCCTCGCTCCTTGTCCCGAAGTAACCTTGCGCGAGTGTGCGGCGTGCGGCGTGCGGGTGCGCACGGGGGTACCGAAAGGGATCGCTTTGCGTGGGAGTGGTGGGGCGAGGGCCCAACACTAGCGGTCGGTGCGGGTGTCACTTTGACAGTTCTTTTTTTCTTCTTCCAAAAACATTCCTACAGAAATAGATTTCTACAACCGAAATCTATTTCTGAACTACTGGCATCTACTGGAGCTCTATCTACCTCCAGCCGACTTGCCGTCGGGCTTGTTGTGTTGTATTTGTGTTTGTAGAATTGAGTTGGAACGTAAACTGCATCAAAATGGACGCCACTGCTAGGTTGCAAAGAAAATGGCTAGATTATACAGTAGCCCACCTCACTTAACTCTGTTAGTTGCCGTAGTTATCTGCTCAAGAAGATATGTGATATTGAAGTATGTTTTGGATATATTGGAATTGAAGGAAAATCGAGCATTCCTATCAATGCATTTTAGAAACAAACAAACAATTAAACAAACACCTGCTCGGCGCAAAGACACCTTCGCTAGTAAGGCGGGGTGTTGTACCTATAAAAAACTGCTCTCGTCATCTCATATTGATCGCTTTTGATTATTTGGTTGCTCGACTGTGAAGGACCTGTAGTCCCGGGAGGTTTATTGTAGTTTTGTATATGCTCATTGTTTTTTTTTTTGCATGTTGTTCCATAAACGGATGGGTTATGAAGCTGGGCTAGTAAACACCCAAATTGGTGCAACTTTCAGCTGTATCGATCGAACCAGTGTCCAGCGCAAAATCCTACTAGGTGTCAACTGACACCCAAACCCACCGCTACGAGCGTTCGATTCGGTTGACCGCGAGTGTCGCTAAGAGCGTGCAGATGAGGGAGCGTGTGTGCGCGAGCAGGAGAGAGGACCCACCCCTCACGCACACGCACACGGCAGACGAGATACGACAGACAGGCGGGGTTAGGGCAGTGTTGGTACGCTAGATCGAGCGATAGGGAATTTTGCGATGCCGCACGATGGAGCCGGCAAGTGTGCGTGGGCCGCGTTACAGGCGTTACACGGGCAGCGGTTGTGCGTGCCTGCGTGCCACATTCCCGATCTCCGCAGCGTCTACACGGGCAGCGTCCCACCGGGGCGGTCAATCACATCGCGCTCCCAAAAACCGCGGCACTCAGCACGACGGTTTTCGCAAAACAGCCTGACCTACGGAACAGCTGTTACAGGGCCCTGTGAGTGCCTCGGCGCGGTGTTTCGAACTTCGGGCTAGCCCATGCCGTCGGTGTTCGTGAGCGCGTGCAAACTGCAAACTCGTCTCGGCGAGGTTTTTGGAAGTCTGGTGTGAGTACGGTCACTTCTCGCTTCCTGCCGTACGACACAGCGCCGCTTCCATACTCTCACGCGCGCTCTCGCTCTCGCTCTCTCTCTCTCTCTCGCTCGTTCGCTACACGAGGAGATGCTTGAAATCTTCGCAAGTGCTCCACCGTCACGAGAGGAACCAGCCGGACGGTGCGGACGGTATCGTGCCGTCGCGTTTCGTGATCAGACATGCGGAGCACGGATGTCACTCATCAGCGTGAGTGGCTGTGGTCAGGGGGGGGCAAGAGAAAGAAAGAAACGCTGGGGCCGACCACATTTACAAGCGCAGCTACACACAGGCGAACTGTCAGCGGAGACGTGAGACGGGGTCGCGTAACTCGCGGGTCTCCGGACGGTGCAGACGGTGTCTGGCCGAGCCGGCGTCGGGAAATCGAGAAAATCGAGCGCAAAGATCTACCACACCTGCCCTGCCCTCGCCGCGTTTCCGCGAGGGGGAAATGTCTTCCGTTCACCTGCTGCCGCATGCGGAGCGTGCGGTGCCGTACATAGCTACGTTAAATGCCATGACCTTGAATGCATCTCATGCTCGTGCTTTTCCCGACGCTGCGGTAGAGGATGAGGACGTACAGGAGCGTAGACATTTGACAACGACATAGCTCAACATTTTTATCATTGCATCACAGCAAACCATAAGTAACCAGGAACGTGTCTACAATTTAAAGCCTATTATGACGTACAGTTGTGTACAATCAACAGATCAACAATACTTCTGGTACATCTGGAGACAAGTTTGACCAACCATACTCGATAATAAATGGAGTTCTGAAGATTGAAGCTTTGAACTGAAAATTGTACTCAAACATTTGGAGCGTTTGGAGCGTGAAGAAATCAGCCATTGGAGTTACATTCGGTCAAATAAGTACCCGGAAGCTCTTATTTTAAATGATCCCTCTGTGGGATCAGTCAACATTTTGTGTGCGTTGCGATTTTTACTATGGGCAAACATATCGAACAAAGAGTTTGCGTGTAATGTTGTGTTTCAAACGAACTTTCTTGTGCCAAAACGTTGGAAATGTTGAAGAAACAATTGGTGATTCAACCCTGGCGAAAACTCAAGTTTACGATTGGTATAAATCGTTCAAAGAGGGGCGAGAAGAAGTGAACGATTTGCCACGTTCAGGACGGCCTTCGACCTCTTCAACCTGACCTGATGCTCACCGTTTTCTTCCAGATTCGTGGTGTCGTTCATTCGGAACTCTTACCGGAGGGCCGAAACCGTCCATAAAGAATATTATCTTGGCGTTATGAGGCGTTTGAGAGAGAATGGTCGTCACAAAAGACCAGATTTGTGGCGGAACAACGCGCACAAAGCGATCATTGTGAACGAGTTTTCGAGCAAGGATTCAACAAATTACATCGAACAACCACCGTACTCTCCAGATATGGCCCCGTGTGACTTTCTCCTGTTTCCAAAATGCAAATTACCACTTTGTGGTATCCGTTTTGCGAGCATTGAAGACATCAAGACCTAATTCGCAACGAGAACAGAAGGCCATCTCGGAATATAGCCTTAAAAAGTGTTTCGGTGATGGGATTGTTCGCTGGAAGAAGTGTCAGCAAACCTCAGAAGGGGCCTATTTTGAAGGGGATATAATAAATTTGGATGATTGATTAGTTGTTTGTGTTTTATTGCAAATTTCCGGGTACTTATTTGACAGAATGGGTGTTTGTTCCCAACGGACAAGTCCAGAGACGTAGCAGCACACTATGAAACTCGGATATCTCCTCATGTTCGAAAATGATTCTATAGATAGTTTGAGAAATAGAATTGTGCTACTGGAAAACCATTTTGCAGGCCGTTTCGGTTGAATGCATACTGCCTAATCTCCGTTGGAGCTTCCTCAAACTCTGAATTCGACCTATCTCCGGCGAGGGCTTCGCCAACTTTGACTCAGAGACGTCGGTACGTACTGGGGCACGTTGAATGAGCTCAAATCCCTCCCTCAATAGGCTCATTTGGAAGGACCGGCAGTCCATAAAAGCTAACGCACCGACGACAGAGCCAGCTTGACCTACTGGAATGGCCGTATAATCCCTGGACACATAAGCCTGGAACGGCTCTGTAACCGGTGGCAAACCGACCGATGGTTACAACCAATTATATTCGGCGCGTGTAAATGAAGTCCGAGGCTGGTACACGAACAGAAAAAAAGCGAAAGAACGCATTCGCAGGATATTCGGGTGGTGGCTCCCAGCCAACGTCCCCGCGAAAGGATATGCACACCAGAGCAGAACGAACGACCGTAATACAGAAACAAACCAAAAAAAACCCGTGGCATACGGAGCTTAATTACGCCTGACGGTGTGACGTCGACCTAACAAAAGCAACCAACAGTGAGGCAGTCGTTTTTTTGCCTTTCGGCCGACCGGTTTCCGGTGGAGAGGGCCCATCGTTGCACACGATATTTGTAAGTGAATGTCAAAATCAGTGACTGTTCGATTATCACCTTTTCAAGCGGTGGCGCTCCTGACTCGCAGCTGGAGTACCAGTCCAGCAACTACTTGACATGTCTTTTCTCCAGCTCCGCCGTACACACGGCCATAGAAATAAGGAGAGAGAAAAAAAAACGTAAAACGCGCGTCAATCCTCCCCCATCCGGGCGTATCCTCGCGCGATTTCGGAAAACAACGCGGCTGCTCACTTCCGGTGGCCCGAATATGGCGGGTGGGGGTGTCCGAACCAAGGGCTTACTTGATTGCCGCCAACTGGAATGGATGTTCACGCCGGGAACATTGATAGACAATAGAAATTAGATATCGTCACGTGTTCGTTTCCATCGGTGCGCGTGTCTGCTTCAGCGGGCCGAAAGGGAGTCCTGTCCTGTTCTCCGCTGCTGGAAAGCGGTTCCCCGTCCAACGCGCAACAACAACAACAACAACAACAACAAAAAACTCAAAAATCGCAGCAAAACCAAAACAACATCACATCACTCGTCCGCCTGCCCCAGCCCATCGAAGGTGATAAAAGCATAAACAGCGGCGCACAATCAACACCCGAATCCGCGTGTGTGACGTACGGGTAGAACATAATCATTAGGAAGACACACGTTCCCGAACCGAAACACACGGCGTTTGGAGCGAAAATGAGAAATTTTAATGGCTTTTTGCCCACGCCGCTGCCCTACTCGAACGTTCGCGCGCCAATTTTTGACAGCCAGGTGCCACTCGATGCCACTCGACCCTCTCACACACACACAGACACACCCACGTACAGCCACAGAGGAGCAAACGAAACAAACCCGGGCTCAGGTTGGTCCGTTTTAATGTTTCGTCTTTCCCGACGGGGACGTCCCGGGAAGGACGCCTTTTTGGAATGTTAATTTCTGGACGGGGGGGTGGAACGTCCCGATGACAGTACGCAGGAGGCAAATTATGCATCCCGTGGCATACCGCCATACGGCCCGAATGCAGCGTGTTTAATCAATACCTCACGAAATGGGTTTTGATTGAAAAATTACTTAAATTTTGCCCCTGCCCCTGGAGCCTTCTGACGGCTTGATTGCTGCGTGGTGCTGCGTGGAGATGTTTGGAGCAGTTTGCAGCGGGAGCTGTCAGGGTTATCAGTGCGCCGGAACAAACAGCGTCGGGCGTCCCCGGCGAAGATCTTGGCCGCTCACACGCGTCTGGAGCGCACACTGCTGACGTGCGTGTACGGCCGTGTATCTCCGGTATCTTGCGCGCGCCAGCTGTCAACACTCCGGGTACCGAAACCACCTGAGCGCACGTTCGCGCGTTATTACGTCCATTACACGTGCAGCAATAGCAGAGCGCCTCTTGCCGGACCGTTAAATTGATATCATTAGTGAAAATTAAAGCCCATCCGAATTCTGCTTTGGGTGCGTTGCGCGGAGCGGAGCGAGGTTTGTGGAACCAATTATTCCTGAAGGCGTTTGCTGCTCAGCGAACGCTCCAAACAACGGCGCGCTTGGAGCGGGAGTGGGGATGAACAACAGCCCAAAGAAACATCAACCCGGACAAGTTCCTGGACTCCACCGAATGCACCGGAACGAATGGGTGACGTCCGATTTGATGTCTGTGCCCGCCCGTTCGGGCCTGAGGAGATGGACCGTCCGTATGTCAGTTGGAATGTACTCATCCAAGTCACGGCCGAGCCCTTCCGGATCCCGATCGGCCCGTCTATCGGTCGTCCGAAGTGGAACGTGGCCGGGGGAAGGCACGTACCGAACAACTGCGCTGTAATCGAAGGATAATAGGATTCGCAAGATTGATTGATGCTTGCGGGGCTGGATTGCGATTTGCGATGCTAATTGCTTATTTATAATGCGATCATCGTTGCGCAGCAGTGCGGCATGTCGGATGCCAATTTTTGGACGGAGAGCACTGATTGGGGGTGACGGGACTCGGTCCCGGTGTGGGACCAATCTTGCTGCGGCCGGATACATCTGTAAGTCCGGCTGGGAGGGGAGCCGACGACTCGGGCACGCACGCAGGGCTATTTAATTAGTTTTAATTTCTAGTGGATGGTCCGTTTCGGAAGACTTCCCGGACGTCGGGAGATCTGTCGCTGTATATTGGTCCAGAGCGAATGTTTTGTAAACGAGATTATGCGAGACAGACGTACGGGTGTACAGCTCACCGCATCAGGACGTACAGCTTGCAGTACGTAGCAGCTATGGACGCAACTTCCCGCGCAGCAGCTGCTCCCCCAAAAGCCGAAGCTTTCAAGGAGCGGATTCTGCGCGGGGGGGAGGCTCACATTCGGCGGAATCAATTAATGCCAGATTACGATCCAACGTCCATAATTCGCCTTTCAGCGCCCAGGCTCCAGGAGCCGGAGCCATTTTCGCTCGCCGGAACCGTGGACGCCGCTCTTCTTCGCCGGAGTTCGCCAGTCAGTGGCCGTAATTATGCCCGTCCACAGCTGCCTCGGAATATTCAAACAACGGAATGGATAACCCAAACAAAAGTACACTTACCGAGGGGGGAGGGCGATTCTCGATGTCGCTGGCGGTTACGGACGCCAGGGGGCTTCCGGAGATGATGGGTGGCTCGGTGGCCACCACCACCAACCATCTCCGCCGTCCATCAGGAAGGCGCGTTATAGGTTTGATTGATAGGTGTGTTTGATTGAAGCTCGTGAAAGTTTCGCGGACGTGCCGGGACGGAAGTACACGGACGCGCACTTGCCGCCATCTTGTCCCACGTTTGTGGTGGCGATCGCGCCACCGAGCGGTTTTGCTACTGATATGACGCGGCACGCGCGTTCTTACACTACTACTGCTACTGGTCTCGCGTCTCTTACTAGCTACGCATATGTACGTGTAGAGATATACCGGGCACGTGGCACGTGCC
>KB672491.1:726011-748500 GCA_000349145.1 Anopheles dirus | reverse complement strand
CACGTGCACACGCTTGTTCTCTCTCTCTCTCTCTCTTCTCTGTTGCCTCTCACACTCACGCTTCCTCTCTCTCTTTCGCTCTCTCTCTCTCTCTCTCTCTTTGGCAGTCGTCCAGTCCAGTCGCTTAATGTCAGTGCTGCAGGGAGACTGCTGGCGAAAATGCACCAACGTTCGGCGGCGCAACGTTTCGAGCGACTAACAGCCCGAACGAAACACACGATGCACTTCTGCCATGCACACCACCGACAACGACAATGCACACACACACACGTACACACATGCACACGGTCAGCCATAAAACTTCATCCGGCGTTACAGGAACCTCCAGGTTTTTCGAATTATCTCACTTCGATTTTCCCTCCCAAAGGGGCCCCGAAGGCTCATTGTGTGGGAGGGGTGATGCAAAGAGGGGGAGGGAGGGGGGTAGTAACGGAGGACACTTCACACTCACCCTCCACCCTCCACGCGAGTCTGACCTTACCGCAGGCGCTGGCAGCACGGGCTGGGTGAGTTACATGGGATTTTACATAATCAGGACACACGCGCGGACACGCCGGGCGCGGAAGGGGGTGCTAGTAGCCGCAGAGCAGACGCACACACACACACACCAGGACACCAGGACGCGCCGTCATAAAGCCCGACGAGGACGACGTGGAAGCAATGTAATCTACGCGTGCAGTGTTGAGGAAAATTGCTATTTCCCCCACGCATCCCGGTCCACCCACCGCTTCCGACCCATTCCGTGGGATGTCCTCTTTAAAGCCTCCCCCTCCGCGCCCACCGGGCACGAAGGAGCAAAGTGTCCTGTCTCCTCGGAATCGAACGCAGCGTGCCTTTTTCGCTTCGCTTCGTCTGTTACATGAGTGCTAAAGGGGGGATGTGTCAAGAGGGGGGGGGGGAGGGAGCAGGGGAGGATGGGGAGAATGGGGGAAAAAATCGCACCCGTCCGCCCCAATTCAACCGTGAAAGAGCGGCAAACGTCTAATTCGCGGCTGCTACCTAACGCCTGAAGGTATGCAATGCACACCGTGGAAGCTTGCTCGATGCGTGCCGGAGCGTGGCAGAGTGCAACGGGGTAGTGAGACGAGGGCCCATCTCCTGCCAGCGCCAGCAGCTCCCGGAGCTGTCACGGACGTTTCGGTGTTATGGCTATCAGTTTTGTTGTTCGGTCGATTACACTTGATCTGGAGCAGGCAGCCAGACGACGCCGTCGCCGCCGCCGCCACCGACAGACGGGACGGGGAAGACATGAAGAAGCAGGAGAGAGGGAGAGAGGGAGCGAGAGCGAGAGCGAGAGCGAGAGGGGAGCGATGGATGCTGCCCGACTAACTTGTTGTTGCCTGTGCGGCTGTGTGCGATGTGGACACCGATACACACCCAAACACCGGACAAGGACGCAGGGTTGGAGCCGCACACACTCACGCGGGGTTGTAACTCGCACACGCACACACACACACGCAGGCGTTACTTAGCACACGCGAGAGTTACTCTCATCGCTCTCGCTCGGCGCTCCGACCGACGGCACGATGTAATGCATGCGTATGTGTGTGTGCATTATACGTTACATTCTCGTTTTTTCCTTTCGTGTCTGCTTCTCCGCTCCCGTGCGGTGTGTTCTTAGACGCACCGCATTACGGGGAGCGCGCCCGTGTGGCTGTGTGCCAGCCAGTCACTCACTTCACTCGCGCTCGCTCGTTGCATGCATTTAGGCGCAACGGTTCGCGGTTCGGGAGCAGTAACAAACGTGGAAGGGGGGGAGGGTAGAACAAAAAAAAAACACCCGTACACCCATGTGTTTGTTTTGATTGCACACAGTCGTCGCAAGCCGTCCCGGTCCGCTTCTTTGCGACGTGGTACGTGGCCGCTTAGCAACGGGTGCCGCGTCCAGACCGACCTGTGGCGTTTCTGCGAGGGAAGGGAGGGCAATCTTCGCCACCGGCTGGAGGCAGGCTCGTGCCAGAGCGCGCTCCACGATGGGAAAGATTTATTTCGCGCTGACAACGAACCGAACCGAAAGTTTCGCTTCCGCGTGTGCCCAAATGTAATTTTCTGATTGAAATAATGTTCATCAAGCGTTCTCTATTTATTAAACTTATAATTAGCTGCCAGTATCCAAAAGCTCTGAGCTATGTAAGCTGTGAAAAGAATGCTTCAATAATGATCTAAGAATTTATAGAACCATCTCAGCGCCTAAATGTATGCAATGGCCAGCAAAATTACGAAAATTGTATTCAAACTGCCAAAAAATGCGGCAAGAAAGTATATGCTTGCCGTGCGCATTGCATATCTATCAGGCGCAAGCAATTCTGCCCTGAAAGTGAACAATCCGCCCGCAAACGAGACATTGTTGCCGATTTATTGGTCCAGTCTCTATAAAACCAGGCGCAGTCTCTTTTCAGCGCAAGCTAGAAGTGTTCCAGCACGCTTCACAAGCTGTAACGAAATAAATGTCAAGCTGTGACGCCCTTAAGCATTTAATCGAACCGGATGAGTCAATAACCGCTTTAATGATCTATTCCATTAGTTTAATTTCATTTTGTATGTTTTTTCATTTTTTTTATCTTTTTCCCCCATTTCGTTAATTTCGTTTGTTTTTGTTTTCCATTTCGAGATTAAATACGGCTCATTCAAGTCGCCTAATAATAAGTTCCATTAATATCTTAGAATGTGTGCGTTTTGCTTTTATTTAGATTTTGTTTTGTAAATTGTTTTTAAATAAGACAATCCAAAGAATAAACAATATTTCTACCATATTAATATATTTCGTGTTTAGTTCTGATTGTAACATCGTTTGTTTTGGTTTTAGGCAGTATTAAGCAGAAATCCTTCTTAAATGGGCAACAATTTGCATACATTTCGGCGCAGTTTTACTGCACCAGCCCAAAAGTAAGTATTCTGAATGGCAAACGCTTTATTACCGCTTTATTAATCCTTTCTCAAGCCAAAATAAACTACCCTTTTAAAAAACAAGTATAAAAACTTATTTTTATTCAAATTTTTAGAAGGGTAATACTTTAATATTAACATACATAATAGTGTCGTATTTTTTTTATTTGTATTTGTATTTGTATTTTATTATTTCCAATTGTTTGCCTCAAGGGCTTTACAAAGGCTATACACGTCAATACATATTAGATCTAGATAGTTATAAAACACTAAGGATAAATAAAAGGATAGTGTCAGGAGTGGGAGAGTGGGAAAATATAGACGAACTTACAATCCGGAATGGATAAGAAGATATAAACCAAGACCGTAGTATACAACCCACAGGATTAAACACTAATCGCTTACCTTTTCGTTAAAAAATACGAAAATTCGCGCCTAAAAGTATGCAACTGATTGCGTTGCTTGTGACTTGGATGGATATTTGAACTGAAGGGAAAATATTGTTCGGAAAAGGCAACGTCCCTGCAGGCAAAGCACGTCTCGCACAAGTGGATTCGTTCTAGGCGATTGTGTGAGTTTGCACCCAACAAGAAAAAGAGGTGAAAATGATCCAGTGTGCGACAATGCTAGTTTGATGAGAGCATGGAAATGATTAAAGAAGATTTAACGAGTGAAAGAAGTATTGGCATGAAAAATATATTCCCATATCTCCATCTCTTCTCGGAAGGAACCTTCGGTCTATCAAAGCCACCGCTGTAATTGAGTTCGAACAATTCTAAGAAGTAAAAGGTTCCCAATTTTACGATACGGACGTTATAAAAATACTCCGGAAATTGATTGCCCCTCTGTTCATGGCGTACACTGAGTTTGTTGAGATGATAGCGGCCTTCATTACATTAGCACCCCACCCATGCTCGTCAAAATTCATAAAACCCATCCGCAGCGGGTGCATTCCACTTTACGAATCGAACCAAACACGTGGAGGGGAGCTAGGGCAACTTTATGCGTTGCTTTATAGCTTGTCATTGCCTTCGCCCAAGCGTTCCATTGCCGAGCGTCGGGCTGTTGGAGCCGATTGGTTTCTGTCTGTTCGCCCCCGGGACGAGTGACTTGTTTCGAAGATAGACGCTTCCTTGTACAAAACAACGACACCGAAACATATGAGAACGTTCCCGGCGGTGGAAGACTTTCCAATTTCGCTCCCGGTGGCGGCGTGATTGGCAGCCGCCGCGAAGGAAATTGCGAGCTGCGATTCTATCTAGTCCCGACTCGCCCGCACTTACATCAGCGGCCGATAGCGAGCGCGCGGCGCGATGACAGGCCGAGTGCGAACGCGATCAACGCCGCTGTCAATCTGTCAACGGTGGCAACACAAAGGTGGCACGGTTACAAACAAAACAAACGCCCCGGGGGGCCGTGCCGGGCGTCCTAGGTCAGTACGGGGCTGCGAAAGGCGGCGCATCCAGCAAACCGGATCTTGCAGACAGCTCGGTTTGGTCGATAATTTGATCGATTTCGGTGTCCACACGGTGTCCCCGCCGGATTACTGCCGGGTTCCGAGCTGAGCCGAGCACACGGAAACCAATTTTCATTACGCTGTGGTTCGCACCAGCACGGCGAGCGAGAGAGGAGAAGAAAAAAAAACCCAACTCTCCACTCTTGTGCTTGCGTCTCACGTACGCGAAAATGATTGAAAACCACTGCAAACGGGAGGTTTTTTGCCACCTACGCGTACTCCAGGCGACTCCGTCCACCGGGAACCGTCCGAACAAAGGATCTCCTAGTCGGGAGCGCGTGCTAGGCTATGTACATCCTGGAACGATCGTCCTGGAACACTACGCTGCCGGGGCACATTATGTGGATGGACGTTGGGGTAGATGCTTTGCAACCGTATCTATGTATATATACGGCCAGGAACCAGCAGCCGGATGATTACATCGCCCGAGAGTCGCCCGGAGATTATCCGGAGATCTCGTTGGGTGAAGTTTCGTGCTGTCGGCTATGTACTGACACTAGATCTAGGTACAACGTACGAGTTTTGGGTGCCGCCCTGCGTCCTGGACGTACATACCTATCTACACCCCTATGTAGAGTCCGAGTCGGGTACCTAGAGTGGTTTGACATAACGAAACGTCACGGCAGCCGGGCTATGTACGTGGCTTCGGCAGGTGCAGCAGGAGCGTTGGCCACATTTTACATAGCGTTCGCGCCGAAAGCCCCAAAATGTAAACCCCCTCCCCACGGTAGATGGACATGGACGTCCGTCCTATGTAAGCGTATGTACCGGGCCGTAACTATGTAAAGCCGCAGGGTTGCAGTACATGGCGTACTGCCGCGCTGTGAGCTATGTCCGTGTCCGTAAATAATGCAACTGTCAATAAGGAAGGCCACCGCTTGACGCTTGCGGCCCGGCGCAAGAACGAGAGCGCGAGAGAGAGAGAGAGAGAGAGACGGGGCGAGCGATAAGTTTGAGACGGCTTTGAGGCCGTCTTTTTGTTCGTATCGCCACCTCTTGCTTATGTACGCGGTGCGCAGCGCAAAACGAAACACAAACAACAAACAAACAAAGAGCAAACCGCACTGACAGCTGACGGCGGTGTTCGCCCGTTAAGCCGCCTTATCGGGCGTTAATGATTCCTGGGGCCAGCAGCATCTGTCAACCGGCGCTCTTCATTATTATAATTAATTGGCGATTGTTATCTTGATGCACTAATTATCATCGAATCGGTGCACTTCAAGCAATGGGTTGCGTGCGCTCTCGCCCTCTCTCTCTCTCGCTCCCTCGCTCGCGCGTTTGACGTGGCGTGTTTATATAAAAGCTGCACCGAACGAGCGGTGCGGCTTTGCACATAAACGCGCGCTATGTGGTACCGGCCACCCATTTACCGCCGAATTTCGGTGACCGAAAACTCTCCCACGCGCTCGCCCGTTGCGGGTATGTGTGTGCGGGACCGAGAGATGCTCGGCGTTTGCCATGTAAACATGGCCCTAATCGGTGGGTTAATTCGCAGCGGCAAGCGCTGGCAAGGGGCGCGTTACCAATCAGGATGCAAAATTTGCGAAATTTTGTGCACAATTTTCGGTGAAAGTGCATCCAGGAGAGGGTGCCTGCTGCTGCAAGCAGGAAATGTTAGAAAGCACATGAGCGACACAGGAAAAAAAAAACACACACACACACAGAACAGCACAAGAAAGCCAGTAGCGGCAGGGCACATACGGTAAAGGGAGCTGTTTAGCATACATACATTCCAGCATACCAGGCGCTGGAAGGCCTTTGTTTGCTCGGATGTGGCCCGCTGTTATGCCTCAACCCATCGCCGAAATTAGTTCGCGGCGAATGATTCGCGTGCGTTTAATTCCGTCTTAATTCGACGCCTCAAGCACAAGTAGTACACACAGCGGAATCGCTCTCACTAGGCTGCTGATTGTTGAAATGCCCTGCCGAAACGCTGGCAAGATTGCTGTGGTAACCAAGCAATAACATGAGCTAGGACAACAACCCAGAAAAAATAATAATAATGACGTGACGAAAGCCGAACGAATCGCACGCCGAACATCGTGCGACTAGGGCAAAACCCTTTCCCACGGTGTATGAGCTAGATCTACATATACATAAGGTGCACGTTGGCACCGCTCTGCTTACGCTACCCGTGTGAAGTGCTGGAAGAGCGTCGAGAGGATATCCTAGCTTCTAGAGGAGACAATAAAAACCGTAACAAAAATATATCGTTCAACAAAGTTCTCCAATTTTCTTTGTAAAATACGAAAGCCCGAAAAATTCTTCCTGCTAGCGCCTGAATGTATGCAATCACACTTCCACCACAAGGTGACAATTTTGTAGACAATATTTATCATCCAATGCACGAATAATAGAAAGAGGGTGAGTTTTTTTTCCCCCCTTTTCGTATCAAGTGGTGAAATGCATACTTTTAGGCGCGAAAAGCCGCTCAATCGGCCGTGCGGCATGCCGCGGTCGCGGTACAAACACACGCTTCATTAATGGATTATTAACGCAGCGCACGATGGATGAAAGCTTTCCGGTGCGGTTCGGCTGCAATATGCAATCGCGCGGGATGCAGTGCACGCCGCGTTCAAACTACCCAGGCCGGGTTTCGGTTGGGTTTCGGACTGAGAGTGTGATGGTTTGCTTCCCCCTCGGTTGTAATATAATTAAAAAAAAAAGAACGCGATAAGAACTGTTTACGAAGCATTCGAAATGACCATTCGATTACGATGAGAGATTGTTTTATATGAAAAAAAATGCACTTGTGGTGAAACGAAAGTTGCGCCTAAAAGGTATGCAACCTGCACAACAAAACTAGTTTTTTTATGCAGATTTTTTTTATGCAGAGTTAATGAAATGTTCGAAAAGATTTTTTTTCGCTGATGACTATACTTATGAAAATGATCGACAGCGATAAGACTTTGCGCCCGAAAGATATGCACTCTGCACGACACGAATATTTTTTTTTACAAAATGAACACTAAATTTAATTAAATTTAACTCCACTGCGGTAGGAAAAAGGAGTACAGGCAAATTTCTATCGTTGTAAAACAAATACTGGCTTGAAATGCGTTTTGAATTCGGACAAAAAAAATGCTCATCCTGATTCTTATTGCATACATTTTGGCGCTAAATGCTAAATCAGCCTGGTACTATTCAGTTTGCATGAAACGTAATACATTTTTTAACGCATTACTTACGTTTCATTTGCGCAAAGACAGATTAGTTAGTAGGGAGGGGTTTTTTTCGCAATCCGTTGTAAAAATAGACTATAACGCAACCTTTATTCGTCCTCATGCTCGCGCGTCCTTCGCAGCAGCTCTCGGAGCGGCCACAACGGAAGATGATTTGTCATCACACTGGCAAGGAGTCTCTGGCCTCCTTCTCCCACGCCTCCCGTGGGCATGCACAAACGTTGTTTGCTCTGGGACGCTTTGCTGCAGGGACATTCGGGTACGCCATTCGCGCGCCATTCCCTGCCAACGGTGACAATTTTCGGTCCCACACTCCCGCAAATAAATGCGACCGTGGGCGGCACGGTCCTCAGATTATTCGCAAATTAGAAACACATACGGCGGACCCTCCCTGCCCCAGCACACAAAACCGGCAGGGCCGCGCCCGGAGTTCAAAGCGTTTCTGAGCGTGGGGCTGAAAGTGACAGTTCAATAATTGAATTACCTTATGATGCAGCTTATTTGGCCGCTGGACAATTGGACGTTCAAATTGGACCGGGCGCTGGACCGGTTCGGGTTCGGTTACAGCGCGTGGGACCGACCTGCAGGCCCCGTGCAGGTGATTTTCGGGAAACAGCGAACGAGGAAACAATCGGTGAGAGCGAGGGTGGGATAAAAATAAAAACCTCAAGCAACGCACACAAACAAAACACCGAAACCGTCCGTGATGGCCCAAATCTGCGACCAGCGCGTCCGCATCCGTCCTTTTTGCAATCGATTGATTTTGTTGTTATGTTTCCAAGGACCTTTTTCTTTTGGCGGAGACGAACCGATTATATTTGATGCATTTGCTGCTAGAGAAAGCGTTGTGTTGCTTATTTTTTGTTAGTTTTGGCGAACTTTTGAATATGACAGCATCTTTATATTTAATTTAGCGCTTCAAATTTGGAAGAAATCTTCGGTTTTTATGTAATTAAGGGGTTAACACAAATTGTACGATCGCAATGCTTCTTAAGAATGTGATTGCATACTTTTAGGTTAGCTTCACACGGCACAAAAACTATTAACGCCTGCAAGTATGCAACCGAGTGGATTAGCGGATTACACAGTATAGTTGTAGACAGCATTTCGCATTTCGTAGAGGGCACATTATAAATAATTCCTAACAAAAAAAAAAGTATGCAATCTGCATTACAAATAATATTTAAACAAGATTTATTTAAAGCATTAACAATCTTGAATTAGATTAATCAGACACTCCTGTATCGCAGAGGACACATTTTTTGGATCATTTTAAAAAATACGCCCAAAAGTATGCAATCTGCAGTACAAACACCGATTCGCTTCTAGCATTAACGATTGATTTATACAACTTTGGCATTTTTTGTTTAGTTTAGGCAAATGAAACATCAATGAAGCTATAACTAATTATTTGTGTGCTGCAGATCGCATCCTTTTCGGGCGCAAATTTGTCAGAAGCGCCCAGACTGCTCGGTATCACATGAATGGATGCTTTGTTGTGTACAGTTTTATTAAAAATGTGTTTTAATCTGTTTTTTCGAACAACCATAACCCACCGGTTGCATATGTCCAGCCGCATATCCGTGATAATTGTCTGCGATACAAGATCGCTCCGAATCTTTTCCCCACATTGGCTGTAAAGATTGCATAAATTAGGGCTATTAAAGAAAAACAGCACCTAACATTATGCAATGTGCTCTACAAAAACGCTATTTTCACGCTGGATTCAGTGTCACATTACTTAGTTATTTACCTTACAACTTAAAACTTAGATCTTAGTTTGTAAAGTTAATATAGTTATTTTATTTATGCAATGCAAACTTGCAATACAGCTTTGTTTTGTTCTTATCGAATCGAAATTTAAATTATTTAATTATTTAAAAAATGTCATCAACAGCGAAGATCACAACCCAACAAAGCTTTCTCCATCATAATTTGGCTTTTAAATGCAAATAAAATGTTAATAATACATTAAAGAGTTCTGTCTGACCATAAATTGCATAGTTTTAGGCTGACAGCGTATATTTGCGCCTAATTGTTTGCAATATACTCAAGCGTTGCTATGCTGTGTTGGCGCCCGCTCTACAATTTAAGCTCCGATTAAATTGGGCGGTTTTGGATGGAATCTGCATTTTAAAGCGCTACTTTCACTTCACATAAGTCGTTTTCTAACAGTCAGACTCCATCCAAATCTACCCTTGTGTAATCGGTTCATTAGCGGTTGTGATATGCGCCTGAAAGTATGCAACTCAGAGAAATATTTGAACTAGAAATCGATATCCATACAAAACCAGGCTCGGCTGCCGGAACGATCATGTTATTTTCGATGCTGCAATATGACAACAGCAATCGAATCCGGATGAATGCGATCGGGACAGTGTTCCTGGGAATTTAGTATCTTTGCACAATTCGTTGAACAGAACACAGCTCAACTATTTGCATCACTCTCAGTATTCCAATCATATAGATCGTAGGAAGGAGCGACTAAAAAAAAACAAACACAAAAGTCGCAGTCGCACACTTTCAAGACGGTTCGGGGGAAATATCCGGCGGCAAGCAACAAAAAAAACCTCTTCTACAAACATATCTCCAAGGAGCGCCGCGCTGCGGGAAAGAGCGCCGGGGCGAAATGCAATCTCGAGACGCACTTCACTGCGCTACGGGCGCATGCAAATAAAACTTTCCACCGGCAGCGAGAAGCGAGAAACGTCAAGACCGTTCGCAGCGAGAACTTATCTGCTACCTGTCACTGCTGCCGTGTTTTCGTTTCGTTTCGTGCGCGAAACGGGCCCGGCCGGGTAGCAGAAGTTTTCGTGCGATTGTATGCGTCAGAACGGACGTAAACAGGGCGAACAGAGGGGGCGCTAGTGACGCGATCGAGTGCGTGCGTGAGTGGCGTGGACGTGACCGGACGGAGGGAACCTATTGTTTGACTTCTGACGCGGGCCTGTCAGATCTTGCTGCGGGGCAGAGTGTCGTGGCGGGCGAAAGGAGGTCTTCAAGATACTTTGCCCGACCAGGCCTAAAGGTGGAGGGGTGACGTTTTGGCGACTATTTCGGAAACGTCCGTCCGGCGATCGTTGGAATGAGAAGCTTGGCGGCAGTGCGTCCGGAGGGAAACGTCAAGCCAGCCAGAAGTTCGGAGGCACACGCTCGGCGGCTTAACGGATCAAGCTCTCGCTTGGCCTACGTGATGCGCTGCAGATCGGGGAGATCCTCGTACACACGCCGCAAGGCCCGTTTGTTTGCGTTGGTGCGGAGCGCGGAAGATCGTAATTTTTAATTTAAAAGCTTCGACGGAACTTATTATTCGCGTAAGGTGATTTATTTATTTTTTTTGGTTCTCTTTCTCTCCTCCGGTTTGTTGTTCCGGTTCGGAACTGCGGCATTGCCCAACGGGATGGGTGGCGACCCTCGAACAGGCCCGACAGCCCTGTTCCGGCACCACCGGACCAACAGTATATAGGAAAATAGTTCCAATCAGTGGTGCGAGTCGTGCTCGGTGAGTAAAACAGAGCGAGAGAGAGAGAGAGAGAGAGAAGAGAAAAAAACACCAGGAAGAAAGGATCTGAATCCATAGCAGCTTCTTAACTCGCCTCCCGGCAGGTTGCCGCGTGCTCCTCACATTGTTTACAAAACGATCAAAAACCCCTAGCCTAACGAGTCGCCGGTTCGCTGCGGAGTGCTGCGGCACAGGTAGTAACCGTGCCGAAGGCGCTATGTGCAACCCCCAACCGGGCACAGGGGGCCACCGTATACGCGGGTGTACATAGGCGCGGACAAAACATTGTAAGCTGCGACGCGCAACAAAGGATTTCAACGACGGCGTCGACGACAACGGTGGACCCCGCGTCCAGTGCAGGTGGCAGCTATGTGCCACATAAGCGGCAGGCCACCCGCCAGATGTAACTAATGTACTCGCGCGGCCGAGGAGTCGCACCGGTGCACTCGACCGCAACGCCTACATCGGCGACATAGCCCTCGGTTTACCTGGGCTGCAGTTACGGCCGCACATAGAGTCGGCGTATGTAACGCTTAGGAAGCTTTCCCATGTACGGGCAGGTACGTGCCAGTTTGCCGGAACCGCATGGAACCAATGGTGGGTGCTGCAGTTATGTACTTGCAGGCAGAAACTGAAAAACAGCCCCGCCAGAGCCATGTGGTGGAAGGCTCCGGTAGCTGCGGTACATACAGCGTGTGCTGCACATAGCAAACGGTGACACATCGGCACACGGCAAAAGCAAGTTCCTTTGTCTGGCGTCCGCTTAAGCCTTGCTCCTATGTCGCTTGCTGCTTGGTGGTGCGATTATTTATTTATCAGCATCAGCAAGGCCCGTGTCACCGCTGTACGAGAGAGCGGAAAAAAAGCGGAAGCTTCCGAGCGCTGCAATATGTACGAGCGTTACGCTGCGGCCAGCGCTTCCCACGCTCCCTATGTACTCGGTGCGGTAGAGAGCGACTGGCACCCATCAGGCGTACCCATCGTAACGCAACGCACACACAGACACACACACACCTACCCCGGACACCCAGGAGAGCTTTACGGGCGCTGCGAGAAAGCGCTCTCTCTCTCTCGCTCCTGTGCTCGTCTCTCGTGGCTCTACTCCGAGCGCTCGTCAGATACGGCAGCAGCACTTCGCACTATGTCTGCGTATGGCTACCGCACACTAGCGCACGTGAGCGGCTCCTCCACTCACGCACACACACACACTCTCCACGGATAAGAAGATAGGACCGACCGCACACCGACCGACTGACCGACCGACGCTCCACTCCTACACACTGTTGATGCATTGCGTCATTACGCGCCCTCTTCCGGGGATCCTGTCTCCGCGTCCTTTGCCGCATCCTCCCCTCTCGAACGTGTCTGCGTGTCGGGTGTGAGGGTGTGCGTTGCTAGGCAGACATATACCCTCGCAAGCGCCGTACATATGACGCTCTCTCTCGCTCTCTCTCTCTCACGCACTCACACAGACGCTCGCTTCCGGGAGCTCTCTGGTAGATGCCGCGTTGCATCCATCCTTTGCACAAGGATACGTGTGTTGGTGTATTGGTGTGAGACGGAGCGAGCACGAAAGAGAGCGCGAGCAAGAGAGCAAGGGGGCGCGCGCGCACACACGCCTTGCTAAACTAGGTCAGACATGACCTTGACAATGGTTTTTGGCGTGTGGCGTGCCGATGACGACGACCACGACGCTAGCCACGTCCGGTATGTGCGCCTGTGTGTGTGTGTTTGTGTTGCGAGACACTCGCAAACAACCACACGCGGGTGTTAGTGGAGCGAGAGAGAGAGAGAGAGAGCGAGCGCGCGCGTGGCCTAAAAATGTAGCGCCGCGTGTACGGGCACGTGTACGTGTGCGGGCGCTTCCACACACGGGCGACACGGGACTTCCGCTCCGGCCCCCCGGTCCCGGTCACACTGTGACACACTTTATTACACTCGCTGGCGGTGTCCACCGGCGCTTTCGGAGTGGAGATTTCGCTTCCGCGTGGCTGCCCGTTTGGTGCGTGATGGACGATGGCAATTATCGCTGGGACGAAAATGTGGGACCGTTTGTTTGCTCTGTAGGAACATGTAAAACGGTTGGTCCCTCGAACCGGATCGAATCAGTCTATCAAACCCCTCACTTGGGGCTTTTTGTTTGTTATATCCCTTTTGTTGGCGCCTAAATGGCTGCAATGGAATTGTTAGTTAGATATGTAAGGACTGTCAGCATCTAACTGACAATAAATTAACAAAAGAAGTAGTAGCAATCAGACCGTCGACTTTGCAACTCCCTTTTCAAAAAAAAAAATATCACTAAAATGTTATGAGCTATCGTTCACCTTTCAAACGATACTGGTCGCTGGATTGAATACACGACAATATTTCCCTGTATATCTATTAATACCTCCATTAATGTGGATGAAGAATCCTTTAAAGATTCATAAATCTTTGAAGATCTCGTTCGAATGAATTCTTCAATCTCGGAGGAAATCTATCGAAAGTCGAGGCAAAACAGTAATAGTTACTGTAAGCTATTATTACAGTCATTAGTAAATAGCATTTTGATGACTAAAACAAGAAAATTTGAATCTGACTCAACTGGGAAAACTTTGGAGGTTCATAAATCGTAAGATATGATTCTGCTGAATCTTTGGAGAGTCGTGATTCTTTAAAGATGCTTAAAGAAAGATGATTAAAAAAACTGCTCAATATTTGTAGAATAATGATTCTGAAAAGATTCACGAACCAATCTGTATGAATCCCGAATGACAGATTTATGACACTGAGTTTCATCTGAAGATGTATAAGACTAAACACTATTATTCGCTCTTAACACCTAGAGACACCGATGGACTTAAGGCCTTTTTTCACTCTTTCTTTGTACAACTAGTTTGGGAAAATGATTTCAACTAAACTCAACTAAACATCAACTAAACATGAAAAGTTTCATGCTTTAAACGTGCAATTGAAACGTGCCGAGTACAAAAGGCAAACTTTTAGCTGGGTTACGTGTGTCCAAGACCCTGAGCAATCGGTTCGGCGTACCCTGCATGTATTGGTTGTTTGTTTTATCGACATTTCTGGACATTTGTGGACACAGACATTGAAGAAATGTAGCACAAAAAGGCAAAATCGCTGCTAAAATCTGAAACGAAACTTCGTAGCAACCGTTGCATTTTGGTCCTTCGAGCCGGATTTTTCAAACCTCCTTTCAGTGCGAAAGTTCAATACAGCAGAAGAAAACATAGCCACCATAACCCACAGCACCAATTAGCACGGCTATAAAAGATATAATAGCCGAGTTTTGCGAACGCGATGAGCACGGAGCACTTCAAAAAAATATATATATTTGCGACTCATTAAACGGAGGTATTATAATTTCACAAGTGTGGCAACGTAATCGGTTGGGCCGGTGCGCTACGCAGAAAGCATAATCCGCCACTTGCCGGGTCGCAAGAAACGCTCGTAGAAAAACGTACAACCCGGACCGAGCGGCGTGAAAGCTTTTCCCGGACGTCGATAATAAGCTGCCGCGGAGCGAACAGCGCCCACTTCAAACGCCGTCTCTAGGGGAGTGTTTCTTTTTATTCTAATTTTTATTATTTATCGTCGTTTCGCTTCCTTTTGCCTGACCGTCCCAACCCACGGTGCGGAAAGAAAGGAAGCGTATAAAAATTAATGCATGAGATGCTTCCTGTTCGGGGGAAAAAAATCCTTTTCACTCTAGGCTGTGAGGAAGCTCCAGCGTGGCCTCAGAGGAGTGTGTCAGCTCCGAGATGTGCAATAATGGGAGAGAGAAATAAAAAAATAACCCACCAGAACTCAATTAATCCTCGCCTGCGTTAGAGAGGAAACTCGGAAATCTAATTAAAATAAAATTCATTCCAATATGTCTCACGTAATTAATCCCGCCAAACCCACACATCCCACCTGTCTCCTCGGCAGCGCCTGGCGATGTATATTTTACAAACTACGGATGATAGCACACACATACACACGAAAAAAGAAACGAACTAAAATCAATACCCATAACAATATTGGAGCGACGGTGTTCATTCGGGATGCGGGACGTGAACGTCATCCTCCCAGCGGGAGATATTATGGAGGCGATGGCACTCGACAACGTCCCGCAGGTGCCTGGCGCCCCGCACGGGTTCCGCTGTCGTCCGCGTCTGGATTAGAGGCCCTGCGTGTCGGGCGTAATTAATACGCACCGAGCGTACAATGCTCGGGTACAATGGCCGCTGTTAATTTGGATGAAGTGCTCGTAATTTGCTGACTAATGGTCTCCAGGACCCAACCACACGTCCCCGTCGTCCCGTGAAGTGGATGGACAACCACGCTTCAATGTAGATCTGATGCGGCGCGCTCAAACTTCAACGCCCATCATACGCTGAGACACTAGGATCACGCGGGAACACGATCAGCCGATAGGGAAGGGAGATCATAACTTAGAAAGTGGACATCGGAGCTGCTGTTGTCCAGCCGAGTGAAGCTCTAGGATGGGTTGGGTCATGAAGCGATTGTAACAGCGTCCACTAACCCAGCAAAGTTTACGATTCGCTACACAAGATTCAAGATTCGCTACATAAATTGATTAGATCCTTGTAATATCTGCGTTTGAGATAAGCCTACTTGTTTGAGGTTTTCGGATATCTTTATTCAGGGTTAAACATTTCAATTCAGATCTAGCTTCGAGGCTCTATAAAGACATCTAAACATAGTGGGCAAAATGAAGAAGTATCACCTTCAGAACTCTGCCATTTGGAGGATATTTCAAGCTTATAGTAGGTACATTATAGCAACGAAACACTCAAGAAGAATTCCTTGTCTGATTCAGAATGATGCCTTTAAATCTATCCTTACGTAACAGTCACCCAAAATCTTATCTGGCTTGGAATACATTCAAAGTCTTTTGTGTTTTCAAAGGTAGTAATGAAAAGTTCTTCACTCGCGGTATATCACAAGAAGCGAAAGCATTACCGGCTGTCTCTTTGATACCCTCAGTATGAGATGCACTTAGAACCACACACACGTTTAAGCATTGCATATGTCTAACGAAACCATCCATGGAGGCAGGTCAGATCTTCAGAAAGGTGCTTCCGGGAACCGGTTAGCCTTTCCCAGAGCTGTATCGTCACGATCAGCAACGATATCGATTGGATGCGGGTGGCAACACACGGCCCGGCTTATTCCCGCACACCAGGGCGTATCATAATCACCTCGTTATCCCTTTTGTGGGATTCCCTTTGTGAGATTACGTGTCCGGGGGTGGTATAATGTGTGCTAATGACGTGCGAAGGTGTCGGCATAACAAAAGCGTGTCTGACCGAGTGTTCCTTTCTTGGGTACGAGTTTACCGATGGGTGTTGCAAGAGAGTCACGAGAGACGATCACGAATCAATATCTATCGAATGTCTTCAGCACGCAGTGATAGACCTTCTGGGCCTAAAAGTTCCGGCTTGAGTGTGTTTTGTTTCTTGCAAGCAGTACGGCGTACGAGCTAACTCTTGTAATTGGCACCTTCTGGAGTTTCTCAGCTTCACTGAGCTATTACGCGTAATTCATCACACCAATAAGTGATATAAAAGGAGTTCAGGATGAATGATTCAATGACTTTAAATAAATCAAACGGTCTCCGCAAGTCAGATCATCCGTCGAATCGAGGCGATTTTCGACATTCGTGTTCCAAACTTCCAAACGATAAGTACAGCGATTTTTATCACAATTATCACCAAATCCAGCGTTGGAAAATCTATCGCCTGAGCGCTCCTTTGTTTTCGCGGAACACCATCGTTTGTATGCGAAAGAGAGGGATAAAGAGAGATCAATGTCTTTGTGTGCCACTCGAGGTTCGAGGTTAGGGTTTTGCTGGCATGCTCTAGGCGAAACTTCGCCCAGATGTGCCTGTCTTGGCGGTGGGCTAGAACTCAGCCAGGGACAACCGGCCCTGAGGGACGTGGGACGTGGGCATTGGGTTTTTGGTTTTGATTTTGTGCTACCGGTTTTTTTTTTGCTCGGTTTTGTTGGTTTGTAGTTTGTGTTGGGGACACCCCACCCCATGCGGTAGTACACTGTGGCATGCTTGCCACCGCCCGGCCGGCCCAAATCATTGATTTATGCCGTTTTTTTTTCGGCACATCCGCTTCCTTCGCAAAAGCGGACGGGGCGGTAACCTTTTTCTCTCGGGCGCCCGAGTCGCCACTCGGGGAGAGAGACCCCCCCGAGGAGCCGAAGGACCGCCGTGGCCGGCAGCTCCCGAAGGCGGGGGCGTCCCGAACCGGAGGCCGGGTTCGGCTTTTTGGGACGAAGCCGAACCCGTTCCGAACGGCGATGGGCCACTTACATACGCCCGTGGATTGTATGTTCCGGGTTGTAGCTCCGCCTAGCTGGTCTCGCTGCCGTCGAGATCCTGCGGTGTGTATGTTTGCTGTGTGGTGCAAAAAAAAACCCGCCCACCCGGTCGGGCTTCGTAAGCTTACTGCAGCCCTGTAACGGCCCGGCAGGACCTTCGGCGCGGGAGTAGCTGGGAGGATCCCACCCAGTCCCACGCGGGTGCCTTTACAACCCTTCGGCGGGAGAGGCGGCATCAGCGACGGCCGTCGCTGATTCGACGAACGGTCGCGCCTGCGCACGACACTATGTGGAGTCTTGCGAGGCCGGTTGCCGGCATCGCCGAATCGGACGCCAGCCAGCCCATCCTCCGCCCGAGGCGCGCGTCGGAAGGAGGAGCCCGACCAACGGTGCCTCGATAACTGACACCGCCGGCATAGGCCAGGCCTTTGCTGGTGCGTCTCCATACATCGTCATAATCGTCGCACGTCAGCGTTATCACCGTCGTCGTCGCCTTGATATGGAGGCGAAGACCGCAACCGTAGCAGAAGAAAGCAAGCAAGCAACAACAGAAGGAAAAAAAACGCCCAAACACGAACATTGCATTAGGTACATACCGAGCGCACACAGAGGCCCGTGATATGGAGCACCAGGGCCGTGATTCTTCGCTCGCCATATAGATCGCCGATTAATGAGCACTTGATAAATGGCGCTTCGCTTCCCACGCCGGCGTGGAGCTCAACACACACACACACACACACACACACAAAGACGACCACACAACGAACAAAGGCACATCCTGGGTCCCGTGGTAATGGCATGATTTATTTCCAGCGCCGATGATGGCGGCCATATTGCTTGCGGCAGGTCCGTATGCGGAAATGCGAAGAAATGCAACACTGTTGAGCAGGATCAAAAGAATAAGGGGCGCGGGGGGGGGAGGGGGGTCCTTTTATGACTTCTATTCTGAATATTGTTGTTGTCTTGTTGTCCATAAGCTAGGAACTTAGTGTGAACCATTAACATTTCATCTGGAGCTCATTTTATCGTATTTCAAATGGTCGAGGTTGGGTCAAAATCGCCATGACTGCTAAGAATGTTGTGCTTGAGCTCGGTGATACTTATAAGTATCTTTTTTCTCTCTTAAATGGGTTGTTTTCCTATCAGGCTCAGAAGCAGCTAATAGCATTTCTTTGTGTAGATAAGAAATCTCTTTTACTTTTAGATATTTATCATTACTAATGTTCAGATGCCCTGGATTCTTTAGGAATTTAACGAAAGTATTCTTCCAAGAAGGAATAAGACCACCAAATGTTCTTACTACTTTGGAACCAATAAGTATAAGTGCAGGCGGGCTATTGCGAAAGCGTGTTTCCGGAATAATCCAACCCCTATTTCAACATGTCTGCAAATTAATTTTCATTTCTGAAAACACTTTGCTCAACGTTTCCTTTGCGAACTAGGAGTTGGTCGAATTATTCTCTTCTTCACGGTACAACTCTTCAACCTATTTGTGGATGAACTGCTGTGTTGCGCTTAAAATGCTTATCAGACCTTTGCAAACGATACTTGGTGTTGCATAACTTTACATACTTTGCATATCTTGCATTACACCAACGCATTATTAATGCTTTATTAGGATGTTCTTCATCCCGCATCTCTTCCTCCGTGTGGATCAATATTGGGACCCTATTGATAAAAAAACAGACTTCCAGATCGTTTTGATCCAAACGATTCGATTTTAGTGTATATAAAAAACGATAGCTCTTTCAACTACAAGAAAACATCCCGTTTGAAGATCCTTTTTAATCGATTGCCGCTTACTCCATAACAAAAAAAATGAAACCTTAGACGTAGGAGGTTAGACAGAAGACGTAAGACGTTTGACCTTCTCTTCGGTGTCTCTTCCTGCTTCCGGAATTTCTGGAAGATACGGCATTTTCATCCATTCTTGACCAGTTCCCAGAATTACATGAATTCGTTCCACTTCTTCCACAAATTCGTGAAATGTCAATTTCCCACGCACTCTATTCAACTTGTTAGCTTGAATACTTCCAATGTCGGAATTGTATCGACTTGTTTAAGGTCGATCTTTGAACTACGCATCAATAACCACTTCAACAATTTCAACGATTTCAAACGATTTCAAGATTTGGTGAAACGAGCTCTTGGCACTCTGGGAACTGTTCAAGAATTGATGAACAATGCGGAAATTTATTCTTCTTCTTTATTGGCACATCAACCTGAAGCAGGTAGGTCAAATAGGTTGAGGTCTACCATTTCTGCCTGAGCCAAGATAGTCCAGTTGAGATTTGAATCCACAATTAGTAGTGTGTAAGACCTGAGCACACGACCATTCGGCCACCCCAGGAAGATAGTTTTACTATATGTATCTTTTTTTAACCATGCAACTCTAAGCTAGAAACTAGTAGGAGAATACCATTAATTAAAAAAAAACAAATTATTTTTACCTCGAAATAATCGCTTCGCCAATTTATCGCACAAGATTTAAAATTGATTCACCAGTTTCTACCAAAAACCTTCGTCCGTAGTGTAAACTATAAGGTCACAAAAGCACCGGCCCTGCGTCCATTCCGAGCAGACTCCGTTGGCAAACGTTGAACGAGTTTTTCAAACCGAATCGGTTCGAAATCTCACCACCAGAGCGCCGCCGAATCAGGAATTCACCGGAAGCGCGGTGTGGTGAGATTGCTGCTTGCGCCACTCACCGCCAGATGGCGCCACCGACGCTGCATCCCGGTCGGTAATCCAGGATGTACATGAGATTATCACGAACGCAGAAAAAAAAATCGACCCCAATCGGAATGTTGTGCGAAAGAACAAAATAATGGAAAAGGTGTAAAACAGCATTCAATATGGCGGCGTGGCAGAATTCGGCCAGAACAGAACGCATGGAACTAGAACACATGGAAACCTTTCACCCTCTGGCGGGCCGGGCGGGCAGAGCGAATTGTAGAACAGCCACATGACAGGAAGCGTGGACTGTTTGAAAAGGGAAGAAGACAAAAAACGTTCACAACACTCGGTGGCGTCGAAGAAACGGGAGTGTTTATTTGTTGTTTATTTAAATCTAAAATTTTAAGTCAACTCTAGGTTCCAGGCAAATATGCACGGTTTAGGAGCTTCCCGAAGCTGCAGAAGTGAGCGTGCGGAGATGTGGTGTAGGTGCAGCAGAACTGCCACACGTATAACAGTTCCGAGTGGCGCCGAGCTGTCACAACACAAACCAAAACAAATGACGACCCAGAATGACAGCATCAACTTTGCTGGCCACAAAATAAACCTGCCCTAAATCCGCCTCCACAAACAACCGAAGCAGCAGCCGAAAAAACCCACCCAAAGATAGGTGCGCTCATGGCCATTCTGGGCGTAGGAAACTAACGTTGCCAGCACAGCACGAGCTCGAGCGGTTGCCGGAGCGGGGCAGGGCAGCGGGCTCCGGGACGCTCGCAGACGACGACGACGACGGGATCGATTTTCTGCATTCCGCACACGTACACGGCGCGGGCAGCGAACATGTAAGACGGCCAGGCGCGCTCGCACCCCGACGTACGATTCGACCGCAGTGCTACGGCGCCAGGTGCAGAACGATGACGCTCCCACTCAAGTTCGGTGCGGCCAAGGCGCCGACGCTGCTGTCGACGCCGAAGAAGGTGCTGCCGGCGGGCGGTGCGCGGTACGTGCTGGCGACCGCGGTGACGCTGCTGCTGCTCGCGACCGTCTGGCTCGGCGGGGGCCTCCGCCGGCCCGGCGCGGCCAGCGCCGACTGGCTGACGCTCGACCTCGCCGACGTCCCGCAGGTGGTGCTGGACAAGGAGTCGGAGCTGGCGCGGGCCCGCAACCGCAACTGCTCCTACTGGGACTGCTTCAACGTGTACCGGTGCGGGCAGCGGGCCCCGGCGGCGCTCGGTGGCCTCGAGCTGGACGGCGCCGGGGCGGCCGCGGCCGCCGCCACCGTCGACGAGGCGGACGTCGAGCGGATCTCGATCTACGTCTACCCGCTGCAGGAGTACGTCGACGCGGACAGCCGGCGCCCGGCCGGGCAGCTGTCGCGCGAGTTCTACCGCATCCTGCAGGCGATCGCGGACAGCCCGTACTACACCGACAACCCGAACGAGGCGTGCCTGTTCCTGCCGACGATCGACACGCTCAACCAGAACCGCATCGACACGACCCTCGTCGGGAAGGCTCTCGCCGCACTGCCGCAGTAAGTAGGGGCGGGTTCGGGTGATTGATCGCGTTCTTTGTTCGATATCGTTCCCCCTCTTACTCAACACGAACGTTCACGACATGGACTAACAACGGGAGCGAGAGAGAGGGAGAGTGAGCGATCAAGTGCGAGAGCGGGAGTGAGGAACCAGCCCACTGTACGTTGTTCTTCTAGCGAAGCTGAACACCAATGCAGAAGATCGGGTGATGGACGTCATCCGTCTGCTTCGCGGAGCGGTGCACTAGCCTCTTACACACCTCCTCTATGCTGCATTCGCTTTTTCTCCGCATGCTAATTGGAGGGCTTTCTCCATTGGGGTGATCCCGGTCGCTGTCCCACGCCTACTTCGTGGGAGGGGACGATTCGCGTTCCGCAAAAACGCCTCACTAATAGTGCTCTAGTTCAGTCTCGGTCTTCGCTGGACGATGCGTACTTCGTAAAGCGTGCCCAATGTCCTGCGTGCAATCTTGCTCGATGCGATTCGAAAGGCGACCATTCTACGTCCAACGTTGGTGAAGCTTCTCTCAACCCATTCCACCTCTGGATCCACCACTCTTGTCTGATGCGATTCAAAAGGCGACCATTCCACGTCTAGCGTAGCCGAAGCCTTGACTCACCCCCTCTCGGTTTGCTCTCTCGTTGCAGCTGGGAGAACGGCGAGAACCACCTCATCTTTAACTTCATCCCGGGCGCGAAGCCCGACTACAGCACCGTGCTGGACGTGAACACCGACCGGGCGATCATCGTCGGGGCCGGCTTCGACAGCTGGACGTTCCGCACCGACTTCGACGTGTCGGTGCCGGTGTACAGTGCGGCGCTCGAGCAGTACCGGTGGCCGGAGCCGCCGCCCGACC
>KB672491.1:712378-726001 GCA_000349145.1 Anopheles dirus | reverse complement strand
TCCACCACTCTTGTCTGATGCGATTCAAAAGGCGACCATTCCACGTCCAACGTTGGTAAAGCTTCTCTCAACCCATTCCACCTCTGGATCCACCACTCTTGTCTGATGCGATTCAAAAGGCGACCATTCCACGTCTAGCGTAGCCGAAGCCTTGACTCACCCCCTCTCGGTTTGCTCTCTCGTTGCAGCTGGGAGAACGGCGAGAACCACCTCATCTTTAACTTCATCCCGGGCGCGAAGCCCGACTACAGCACCGTGCTGGACGTGAACACCGACCGGGCGATCATCGTCGGGGCCGGCTTCGACAGCTGGACGTTCCGCACCGACTTCGACGTGTCGGTGCCGGTGTACAGTGCGGCGCTCGAGCAGTACCGGTGGCCGGAGCCGCCGCCCGACCGCACCGTCCTGCTGGTCGCGGCCCAGCTCAACATGTACCCGCGCCAGTTCCGCATCCTGCAGGAGCAGACGTACGACTACCCGAGCGAGATACTGCTGCTGCAGCGCTGCCCGACGGCGACGGCGAAGATCGACGAGGTCCGGCTGGACGTCGGGGGCCCGACCGGGGAGGACCAGCGCCGGACGCCGCCGGTCGGCGGCGCCGGGGCGCCGGACGTGCGCTGTAACTTCCCGCACGGGAACGAGCACGAGTACCCGGCGGTGCTGGCGACCGGCACGTTCTGTCTGGTGGCGCGCGGCGTCCGGCTCGGCCAGCCGACGCTGCTGGAGGCGATGGCGGCCGGCTGTATCCCGGTCGTGATGGCGGACAACTACGTGCTGCCGTTCGGCGACCTGCTCGACTGGGAGCTGCTGGCGGTGCGGCTGTACGAGGCGCACCTGCACACGATCGTGCCGGTGCTGCGGGCCGTGTCGGCGGAGCGGGTAGCCGAGATGCGGGCGCAGGTGCGCTACGTCTACCAGCGCTACTTCGCGTCCCTGGAGCGGATCGTGCTGACCGCGCTCGAGCAGCTGAACGACCGGATCTTCCCGCACCGGAGCCGCAGCTACCTGCACTGGAACGTGGGGCCGGCGGCCGGCGTCACCCGGAACCCGCTCTTCCTGCCGCTGATCGCACCGAAGGCGCAGGGCTTCACCGCCGTCATCCTCACGTACGACCGGCTCGAGAGTCTGTACATACTGATCCAGAAGCTGGCGACGGTGCCGTCGCTGCAGAAGATGCTGGTCGTGTGGAACAACCAGCGGAAGGCGCCGCCGCACCCGTCGCTCTTCCCGAAGATCGGCAAGCCGCTCAAGATCATCCAGACCGCGGCGAACCGGCTGTCGAACCGGTTCTACCCGTACGAGGAGATCGAGACCGAGGCGATCCTGACGATCGACGACGACATCGTGATGCTGACCGCGGACGAGCTCGACTTCGGGTACGAGGTGTGGCGCGAGTACCCGGACCGGATCGTCGGCTTCCCGAGCCGGACGCACGTCTGGGACAACGCGACCGGCCGGTGGCGGTACGAGTCGGAGTGGACGAACCAGATCTCGATGGTGCTGACCGGGGCCGCGTTCCACCACAAGTACTGGAGCTACCTGTACACGCACGCGATGCCGGGCAACATCAAGGAGTGGGTCGACGAGCACATGAACTGCGAGGACATCGCGATGAACTTCCTCGTCAGCAACGTCACGAACAAGCCGCCGATCAAGGTGGCGCCGCGCAAGAAGTTCAAGTGCCCGGAGTGCACCAACAACGAGATGCTGTCCGCCGACCTGAACCACATGACCGAGCGGTCCGCCTGCATCAACCGGTTCGCCGAGATCTACGGCACGATGCCGCTGCGCACGGTCGAGTTCCGGGCGGACCCGGTGCTGTTCAAGGACAACTTCCCCGAGAAGCTGAAGCGCTTCAACGACATCGGCAGCCTGTAGGATGTGCAATAGACCGACGAGCATCACGACGCCATTCATGCTAGAGTATTACAGCGACCGGTCCCACCCCTGCGCGCAGGGGACAGCAAGCGGAGCCGAGCTTTCGACGCGGCCATTTTCCTACCCAGCAGCAGGGGGCAGGGGACGTAGTGTATAGGACGACGGTGCTGGACGGTCCCAGTCCAGCCCCGGAGGAACGGAGAGCGACGCCAGTCAGAATACGTGCCGTTTTTAACTTTCGGACAACCGTAGCGTAGCACAGCTAGGTGTAATTTTAATGCAAGCCTCACACAGCCCAACGCCTGTGCGTCACGTCAAGCGTTTCCAGCGGCGAGTGGAGGTTCCTGAAGCAAGAAGCAGATCTGCGTGTATTATCCAAGTAGTGAGCGCGTGTACTGTGTACGTAGTAGATATGTAATAAAAACGCGGGTAAACGACACCGCGGCGCAAATAATGCAATGTACGTAAACGATTGGAACTAGGCCCTTCCGTTTGTATCACGGCAACGCCTTCGGCAACCAGAAACCGGTGTGAGTTCCATGCGGCGCTGTTGGTTTGGAAGTTGGTAGCTCATCCAACGACCCATCTTCATTACTATTTGTGTTCAGAGTATATACGCCTATGTTAGGGAAACTCCTGCCCATCTATTCTTAATTCAGAGGCAGATCAACGGAACAAACGATGTCCCAGAAATCTCCATTCTTCATCCTGATACCTCGTTTTTTGTTCAAGCCTTCTCTCTTCTATTTATTAGTTAATCGAGTTTAGAGAACATTCTCGAATATTACAAGTTTATATGACTCTTGTTGGTTAATTCATATTAAGATGCTTACAAACTCTTTGTGATTCCTTTCGAATGCTTCTAGTCATATTGGCCATTGAAATCTCGCATTGAAAGCGGGTCCTGTTCGATTGTTTACATCGGGTGTTGTTTATGTGTTGAGCGGTGATGCTGTCACAATTCGAGTTTGACGGCTGTTCGTTGAAATAAAAATATTTTGTTGTGTTTGTCGTTGTTTCCATTAATAAACGAACCCGTTGAACTTGTTAACGGCCGACGCTAATTATTTATCCACGTTTAGTATCTCCAAAACCACTTCCAACGGCATTCCTCACCCACACCCGAGATCCGTCGAGCCTGGTTTGCTCGAGCACCGGACGCGGCACTGTAAACCCGGCGCAGACAGCTGTCACGCGAGGAAGCGCCTCCTCGGTGAGAATAATATTGCAATCCCGAACGGTGGGGGGTGGAATGCTCCCAAACTCGTCGTATTCAGGCGCCCAGATTGGTGTGGTGTTGAGCTGCTTGTTTGTATTGCGGCGCTGAAACAACAGGAAAACACAACAGAAGCAGAACACAATCCCTTCGTGCCTGTGTGGTTCGCGATCCATTCGACCCGCTGCGCCTGCTCCATCGGCGGGAGGAAAACGGTGCTGCTGTGCTGCGTGGAAAGCGCATTTTCCGGGGGGCAACGCGTTTGCGGGCTTCCACATTGTTGTGCAAACCGCGCGCACACACACAAACACACGCGTACACACGCAAACGCTCCACCTGGATCGATGAAGAAACCAGTGAACCATCGAGGAACTAAGCTGGCGGTGTAATAGGCGTCTGCGTACGTGCGTGCGTGTGCGTTTGGCGGGGGTGTGAGTGTTTTGTTGAGCCTGACAAAAAGAACAACAAAAACCATCCAAAAGTTTGCGAGGGAAAGCAGCAATCCCTAAGCCACCGTTTGCACCGAGGCGCACGGGAAAAGTGCGTGAACAGCTACGGTTTTCTCCCACTCGCCACACGCGCGGTGCACTGACCTTTTCCCTGTTTCGGCGTGGGAGCGTCGGTACGGGGTAAGAGTTTGACGGGGGAGAGCACGAAGCACGCGACACACCACTAACCGTCACCCGGAACACTTTTCCAGCACGCGCAGCCTGCTTCCCGTGACGGAGGACTAGATCGGCAATCAGCGGCCCATCGTGCTCAGTCTGCAATCAAGCCACGACCGGCACCTTACTGCCTCCCCAGCACCACCGATGGCGACGGTCAATCTGAACCCGAACGGGTGCTCCGCGCCCGGTACGCCCGGCGTCGGGTCCAGCACCTCCATCCACTCGATACAGGGCAAGGACCAGTGGGTGAAGCTGAACGTCGGCGGTACCTGCTTCCTCACGACCAAAACGACCCTCTCCCGCGATCCCAACTCTTTCCTGTCGCGGCTGATCCAGGAGGACAGCGATCTCATCTCCGATCGGGTAAGCGCGGGAGCTCCTGCTGCTTTTACTTGTAGGGAAACTGAATCGAGGGGGAAAGATAGAACCAGGGAGGTTAAAACGACACAAAGCATAACAAGAATAGGTCTTTGGCAATGTGAAAATCAAACAGTTGAGCGAGTGTTAGCACTGGAAACTGATTAAGCATGTAAAAAGCTAGATTTATGTAGCTCTCCGATGCTCCAGTAGTAGAACTAGTATCAGCTAGTATCAGCTATCGTTTTGCTTATGTGTTATAGCTATCATAATGTTGATATGGTCTCTACAAGGCAACTATTTCTTCATTCAGCAAAGATATGGGAAGAAAAGTTTCACATCGTCGGCTCGAGGCAAGTTTCCAGATAGAGCTATTGCTTACTGAACTTTGGCTCTAGTATAGCTCAATTTCTATTTAGCTTATTTTTAATAGCCAAGCAGTTTTGAAAGGGGTTCGAAAATCGTTATAGATGACCGTAAATAAGATGTTTAAAGCAGAACAGACAAAGAACATCGAATACGTTCTTCCACAACTTAGGAATACAGTCTAGCGGGATGTGCAAGGATGTAGGAAACAACTGAGCAGCAATGTTTGACAATGCAGAATCGTACACCATCAGATAAGACTGATACAAGAAAATGGTTTTGCTAGACTGTAGGAAAACCCGTCAGCTAAAGGCGCTTCAGGAGGAGTACAGCATATCTTTCCAATCGCAATCATCTCAACAACCTTCTTTCGCTTCCAAACGCAGGACGAGACGGGCGCGTACCTGATCGACCGCGATCCGCGCTACTTCGCACCGGTGCTGAACTACCTCCGGCACGGCAAGCTCGTCCTCGACGACGGCCTGTCCGAGGAGGGCGTGCTGGAGGAGGCCGAGTTCTACAACGTGACGCACCTGATCGGCCTGCTGAAGGACAACATCGCGCGGCGCGAGCAGCGCCCGGCGGCGGACAAGAAGCGCGTCTACCGGGTGCTCCAGTGTCAGGAGAACGAGCTGACGCAGATGGTGTCGACGATGTCGGACGGGTGGCGGTTCGAGCAGCTGATCAACATCGGCACGCAGTACACGTACGGCACGGAGGAGAACGCCGAGTTCCTGTGCGTGGTGTCGAAGGAGTGCGCGAACACGCTGATCGGGCGCGAGGTCGAGTCGAACGACCGGGCCAAGGTGCTGCAGCAGAAGGGCTCGCGCATGTAAGCGTGCCGGTGCGTGCTTATGTGTGTGTGTGCGCGTGCGTGTGTGGCGTACGAGGGTAACCGGAAGGATCCTAGATAGAAATTTGAACCACCCAAGCCCACCCTCCCTTCCCACTTGGCTCCCATCCCCGTTTCACGTAGGAAGGGCTCGGCGCAAGTGGATAACATGTGGATATTATAGGGAGCGTGTGTGTGCGTATGTATGTGTGAACTTACATCTCATTGATACTCGGAGCAGGATAGTACACTCCTCACTGTTCACATCATACTTGAATTGCCACTGTTTTGTAAAGCAACCGAAGATATACGAGTTAGTTTAACTTAAGAAACACACCACACAGCCACACACGCTCCAAAACACAGGCACGAAGTAGAAACCTATCGCACAAAGATACCGACCAGAGTCTGCGAACCAGTCAAGCGTGATGAAGCGGCCAAACCGGCCAATCTGCCGTACGACCCCTTATGTGCTGATGTTCACTGTTTTTTCGACAGAATCTGCTTACAGTAGACCGATTCGGCACATAGTTTGACTAGCGCACTGCAGACCGTTCTGGCTTTCCCAACGACTTCACTCACCCACTCCTGCTCCACCCTCTCCAACATAGGTTTCCAGCGGGCGAGTCAATCCTTCGCCCAAAACCACACACCGGTGCTGTCGTAGCGCTTGGAAAACGGACACGCAACGCGGGAGAAGCTCGGGTTTAGCTTTAAGTTTTGTGTGTGTGTGTTTTTTTTTTCTTACCACGTAAGTAGGCGGGTAAGCGCGACACAACGCTTTGGGTTCAGCCACTGCTCCTCGTGCCAGCGAAACGAGACTCCTCATACCACATTTCTTCACCGTACGTATGGTGCCGCAGCAAATACGGGTGCGCGTCGCTGGTCTTGCCTACCCGTGCGAACGTTTTCGATTTCGAGCGCGTTGGTTCGAAGTTTCGCTTCTCTTCCTGCGTCCCATCGGGACGGCCTGTCGAGCTGTCTCACTGTCCCTCCGCTTTCGAGCGACAACTCTTTCCCCATACACAGCTCTCTTTAACGTGCCCCCCGTATGGGTGACGCCCGGCACAGTGCGGCGCTCCGTTGCAATCTCAGATAATCAAGGCTAGGCTAGTGTGGTGGCAGAAAAGCGCGAAAAAGATATGGCAACGCAAAAAGACATTCAATTTAATTGGACACACAGACACACACCATCGCATCGCTCGAGGGTATCGCCGCGGGCGCAACCCCGCGGTGGTACCGGCACGTGGAGAGCGCGAAGAAAGCAACACAGGAATGCCCGTACTTTATCGCCGGTGGCCGTGGGTGCGTCGGGAGGTCCACCAACACTTACGCCCGCGTTTATAATGCTAACCGTTAAGTTTATTCTAAGGAAGTTTTGGGCACCCGTTCGAAGCATAAGGAGGAAAACAGAGAAGAAGAAGAGAAAGAAGGGAGAGAGAGAGAGAAAGAGAGAGAGAAAGAGAGAGAGAGAGAAAGAGAGAGAGAGAGAGAGAGAGAGAGGGTAAAAAACAAGAAACAGAAGCCTTTCAACCGCGTGGAAACGTTAGAACAAAATGATTGAAAACGGAGCAGAAGGAGACAAAGAAAAACACTAAACAAATAGACAAGCAACAAAAGGAAAAACCCAACACTGATGGACGCAAAAACGTAGAGTAGTTAATTATGATGTCGTTTAAACGTAGTGATGGGTGCAACGAGCTAATTCGGTCCCATTTTTGTGCAGACGTTGCAGACATTTGAGGAAGGAATGCCGCTCAGTACGCAACCGGAGCAGATATGTTGAGGAAACAAAAGCAACGCTGTCGGGAAGAAGAAAAAATCCTAAGCAAAGCAACCAAGTAATGCGTGGTAATGCAGTGCACGAGAAGATAACTATAAAAATAAACAAGAAAAGCAAGGAAAAAAGAACAAAAAAGTAAATAAATTATATATATATACACTTATATATGTATATACCTATCGTGAAAATGGTGTGTGTACTTGAGTTACAGCGTAGCCGACGGTAGAACACGAAAACGCAAACGAAAGACAAAAGTAATGCGCAAAAAATTAGGAAAACCCCGCAGACACAGACACAGGAGAAATCCTAGATGGTAACAACCGATTCGGAAACGCAAATACGAATAACCCGTTGCTGCTCGTATGTGAACTAGAAACCCGTTTGAACAACAAAAACAACAACAACAACAACAGAACAGAAAACTGTGATTAAAACTGATGCTGTATTAAATGTTTCCCAGACAACAGTCGGACCATTTCGGTTTCGTTTTGTTTGTTTTTTTTTGTGTACGATCATTCCGAACAAAAAACGTAAATCACCCTGATGCGGCGCAGTAGCAGAGGGGTTCGAGGCCGTCATGGCACTAGATGAAAGCGTCGGTGATTAACGGAAGAACAAGATGAGATTCGGACTGCTGGTGAATCCTCCCGGAAGCCAATCTATTTGTTTTGTTTTTCATTCCAGCACGCGCACAGACCCACTGGACTTAAAAATATGTGATATGGAAGAAGACTTAACTATACGCGACACTACACCTTCGGCTTGAAGGATCGGTTGTAATCGAATTTGATGTACAAGATGATGTTTTCAAACCAGTTCCTGAGATGTTCCCAACAACCTCTTAGTTATCTTTGTTCAAGCTCGCTAGCCCAACAGTTCCGTATACATATGTGATACGGAAGTAGACTACAATACACACAACGTCACAACTTCAAGAAGCAGTTCTGACAGAATTTGATGTACAAGATGATATTGTAACTAGCTGGACCACTTGCTAGCAGATGTTCCCAACTAGAACCTCGCTGTTATCTTTGTTCCAGCTGGAATGGACTGGACGTAAACATGTTCCAACATGTGACGTGGAAGTCGATAACAATACACACAACGTCATAAATTCGTCGCGACCGATCAGTTGCGAAGAACTAGATAAGGCAAACGAGATGTTCTTTCAGATGTTACCAGCCGGAACTTTTATGGTGTCTATCTTCCAGTTAGCAAGACCTACCGAACCCCAAGATATGTGATATGGAAATCAATTACAATATACACAACGTCACAACTTCTTCTAGAAAAGCCAGTTGTAATACAATCTGAAGTACAAGACAATATTGTAGCTACTGGACCACTTTCTAGTAGACGCTCCTAGCCAAACCCCCTTTGTTATCTTTGTTCCAACGAGCTAGGCATATTGAACATGCAGATGTGTGCCATGGACGTCAACTATCGTATGCACATCGTCATAAATTCGTCCAGAATGGCCAGTTATAACATAAGTGGATGTACAAGAAGATATTCGACCCAGTAGGGGTCTATTAGATGTTTCTAGCCAACGCTAGGCTGTAGTCTTTGCTCCTACTAGATGGAGGAAAGTATGTGGTATGGAAGTCGATCAGTATGTAGACAACGTCATAACTCCTTCTCGCATTACTCTCCTTCAGCCAGTTGTTGTAGAATTGTGTGTAGAAGACGTTTAAAGTCCCATTCAACCATTTTCTGGTAGTTGTTCCCTGCCAGAGCTTCGTTGTAATCTTTGTTCCAGCGAGTAAGACCTACCGCGCCCAAAGAGATGTGATATGGCACTCGTTTACGATATGCACAACGTGAAAACTTCGTCTGGAACAGCCAGTTGTAGTATAACTAGAGCTAACTGTAGTATAACTAACTAACTCTCTTGCGGATGTTCCTAACCAGAACCTCTTTGTTATCTTTGTTCCAGCGAGGAGGACCTGCTGGACGTAAATATATGTCACATGGAAGTCGATTACACTATGCCCCACGTTTAGAACGACCAGTTGTAATAGAATTTGTACTCTCAGTTGAGTGGGGCGTCGCTGTCCGTACAACCACACTATTCAGTCGTAGAAGTGTAAGCCGTTGGATACTACCACGTGTCGTTTTGAATTTTGGTACAGACAACAGAGAAAAAATACACACAAACGCAGAAATACACAGCAGGATACAATTAGAAACGCTTATCTATCTATTGAAATGATCGGAGGTGTGTGTGTGTGTTTCGACGCGGTCGCTTACAGACCGCCCAGACGCAGGTCAAACTTCGGTGGGAGAAATTGGTCGACCGGCTCGTCGTACCTTCGCGGGCCGTCCTCCTTCGGGGGCAGGTAGTCAATGTCCGGCTCCTGCGGTGGCAGGTACGAGTTGTCCGGTGGCAGGTACGCGTTGTCCGGCCGTTCGTAGTGGTAGCCATCGTCCGGCTTCTCGGTGGTGGTCGTCGTGGTGGTCGTCGTCGTCGTGCGGGCCGTCGTCGACGGCCGGGTCGTGAACTTGAACGGCGCGGGAGTTCGCTGCGTCGGCTGCACCTGGTTCAGGCTGCGAATGGAGAGAGTTAGTGTGACGAACCCACGAGCTAGCAGACTACGCTAGGCACTCACTCCGGAATGTCCAGATCCAGCTCCGTGATCGGGTGGTAGCCGAACTCGTCCGCGGTGTAGCGCACCCGGTAGCGCTTCCCGTTCGCGCCCGTGTACGTGTACGAGCCCATCACGACGAACGTCTTCGAGTCGTTCTTCAGCTTCCCGATCTGCTCGATCTCGATGCCGTTCTCCGTCTCGACGCTGTACCGGAGACGGACACCAATTAGAGCCGGGGCGCACCACGCCACAACCACCCCGGGGAGCCCTGGTCCGATACTTACGCGTACTTGAACTTGCCCTTGCCCTGGTTGCGCACCTCCGCCATCACGATCGACGCCTTCATCACGTTGCCGGTGAAGTTGGTCGGGTCCTTCTTGTCCTCCGCCGGGAAGGTGAACTCATCCTCCGAGAACAGGTCGTCGTTGCGGCTCTTCGCCGGTATCTTGATGCGGGCTGCGTCCAGTGTCGCTAGCGCCAGGGCGAGCACGCCGACACCGGCTAGTAGCTGCACGAAAAGCGCACGTGTTAGTGGCGGCATCTCATCACGCACGCTCCCAGGTGCGTCGCACACATAAAAAGGCAATTAAAAACCAGCCGCCATTAAAGCGTGTTATCAATCAAACCAGGAAGTCGGAGGGGGGGGAGTATCCCGCGCTCAGGAGCTTCCTGAACAACTTCATTATGCTCCAACGGGGCCCGGTTTGGGGAACACCTGCCCAGCTCAATTGGCTATTCAACAGAAACAACAACAGGGAAAACAACAGCCCCGTCACGCGCGCGCAGCCATTAATAATTCAGTTCTTGCCGAAGATGACGCGCGCGATAGCGGTTCTGCGCGAGATTATGCTAATCCCGTGCGACCGCCGCGGAAATGGATCGCATTTTAACGATCCGAAAAGGATTGCGGATTTTATGACACAAACGTACCGAACCGCTTCATCCCGGGCGGCGACGGCTGACAGATTAGAGGGATTGAACGCCATCAGGCGCTAATTAGTGCAAGTTTGAAGACACCGAAGGCTTGGTGCGGCGAAATAAGGTTGGGCCCCGCTCGAAGTACGACCGCGAAAGCGAGTCGCACCCACGGCCAAGCGCTGTGGCTGTTTGCACACATTAATTCTCGGACAGTGGTCGGTGTCTCCGGCTGCGAATTGCCACTCCGTCGCCGGAGTTTGGAACTGGTTTGCGCCGGCAGCACGTGTAGAGCACGCGGACGCACCAGTGTGCTAATGAGGCGCATTGTGCTCTGCTCAGCGTGGCACCCCGTGGGAGATCGTGCCAACAGCTCCACCAACGCTCCAGATCCGGCTCGTTCCGGCTATCGGTTTGATTGAGGGGGGGCGATAATTGAGGCTCGCTGCGTCCCAGGTCCCTTTCAAGGGCCCGGGCAGGACTTGACGCGACTTGAGTTTGGAAATTGTTTCGAGTGAAGACCCCTCCGTCGGCACTTACATGTTTCATTGTTCGCGCGTTCGCGTTGTACAAAAGTCTCACGCACAGAATCGGCACCGGCAGGATCTCTTGCACATGCGCACACACACACAGAAACGCACTCCCACAATCACACACACACACGCGGAACCCGGCGCACCCGAAGCACGCGTTCTTGCAGCCAACCGACAGAGCAACCGACGCAAAGGGCGATGCGTGAAGGATCGGTTTCGGTGACAAACTAAACCAGACCGAACGGACGGATAAGCACTTTATACCGGAATCGGCTCCTCCTCCGAGCGAACCAGACGTGCCCCAAAAATATATAGATATATACCGAAACTCTCCACCGCGCGCAAAAAGGCCATCTCCAACCGAACGATGCCAAGCCAACGAAAACAACGAAAAAAAAAACAAGAAGGAAAAAATTATAAAATAAAGCACACCCGGCGCGCCCGAACGAGATGGCGAGCGGTGGTGGAGGAGCGAGAGATCGGTTCTTTCTCTCTCACTCACTCTTTCACTCCATGTTCGTATCTCGCCTTGTTCTGGAGCGAGATCACCGAAAAAACGAGTTGGTGGCCCGGTTTGATGAGATTCGGATGAGACCGCGCTGGGGCTTCTTCCGCGGCACGATCTCCACTTCAGCACACACACACACACACACTCTTCGTCACACACGTCGGCAACGTTGACAGTTTTGAAGATGTCAAATGTCGCCCGGTGGAGGTTGCCCCGTGCGGCGATCGGTATCGGTTGTGAATAAATATGTGAAGGAGAATGGCGACGAACAAAAAAAAAACAACAACGCGTTCACGGGATCTAGAATGCACGAGATTCGTGTACCTCTTAGGCCTCTTAGGTGACACAGGTGGACGCTGAGATGAAAGCTAGCCCGAAGTCCCACGAACCCACTTCTGTGTAGTAACTGCGGATATCGGCCCAAGATGGCGTACATTTAGGGTCTCTTCCGGTCCCCCCCCCCGAAGAACGACCCCTTCGAGCTTCTGTTTGCCTCCAACGTGTTGTTTGCTCACTTACTTCAAACCTCAGCCTCAACCCCAACGCACGCATGAGCCCGGGGCCGGGGGATTCCCGTACGCGCACACCGGGAACACTTGGGGCTCGTTCTTCGGTGGGAAACCGGTCCCAGCCGCGTTTCGCGCCCACCTTCGCCGCGACCAGTAGAACACCTGACGACCACGCGGGGAGTGTTCTTGATACCTTTTTTTTGTTTCGTTGTTTCGTTGTACCTGTCCGCCTCGTGCAGATGCTATCTCCAGTGCGATAGCTTTCCCACCCTAGGTCTAGGTCCTCTAGTCGCTCCAGTGTCTGGGTTGGGTTGGGGAAGTCACCGGCGGCCCGTTCGTGGAATTGCGAAACGCGTTTTGGAAGGTATCGTTTTTCTTGAGATGATCCTGATTGGTTTTTTTTTGCAAAACAATGACAAAAATCGCACGCTGGTGGAGCTTGTGGACGCTGGTTAGGAGCTTGAAGTTTCGCACGGCAGATATGGGAGTTCTCTTCATGTTGTCTTGCCGATATAAACCGGGAAGAACGGGTTTATCCGGGGGGGTCCATCATTTGTATGCATATGTGTATGCCCGTTTCGGGAGTGAACTCTGGTTCTTGCCGCGCCTAATTGGGAGGCTAACATATGGCGAACTCGACGTTCCTGGCAGCTCAAGGAGCATCTCAGAACGCGGGATGCGTTACCGCGCGCGAGGCCCGACATCTGCGGCCCGATTCCAAAAGCGACGACCCAATGTCTGCTGCTAATTCTATTATGAATGCATTTAATCAGCGTCAATCGACTCCCTACCCCGGTGCGTCGCATCCCAACCTGGCTCGGGATGACCGCGAGAGTCGCGCGCGATTTAATTAATGATGATGGACGTATTATGCTCGCGCTATCTCGGCGGTTGACGCGAACAAAAAAACTACAAAAAAAAACTAGTGTCGAACATCAAGCACCCGCGACACACTCCACGCACCCTAATGGCGTTTGATGGCCATTCCGAATCACCATTTATATGCACTATAACGCAGAAGACTAAACACGGCGGACGCAAACATACAAACATCGCCGGCTTAATGGTGGCGACCGCTGCCGCGATGGATCGGATGTCTCGCAATCCCAAACGCACGCCAATAAAACACACGATTAGCATAGCTAACCGAGGGCCCGCACCGAACGGTGCCGTCCGCAACCACCACAGCCCGATAGCAACTGAAGCAACCGACGCGTTAATATTCATTAATCCTGCCCGCCAACGTCCGGGCGCGTCTTCCTGGTTGGTCTTAATTACTCGCGTTGCCGTACGCGCAGGACGAAACTTCCCGTTCGCCGAGACTTCCTTCTCACCTGGGGCTAGGGTCGGCAGATGTTGTCTGTTTGGCAGATAATCTGGCGCTCACTAGGATGCGGGATCCTCAAGGACGCTGGTGCTTGAGGCAGCGTCGAAGTTCGCGATCTCTGATCTTGAAGCCGCTCTGTTACT
>KB672491.1:696781-711788 GCA_000349145.1 Anopheles dirus | reverse complement strand
GAGGAACATCTAGCTTCTGTTTGACAGATAATCTGGCGCTCACTAGGATGCGGGATCCTCAAGGACGCTGGTGCTTGAGGCAGCGTCGAAGTTCGTGATCTCTGATCTTGAAGCCGCTCTGTTACTGGTTCTTCCGGAACTCCGATTCAACTCAATCACACACACATGCTAGACGTTCGATCTATCCCAATGAATGTTACTAAATGTTTCCAAAAGATCTGGCCTCTTCTTCGTGCTTGGACCATAAAGAAACTTCTTTGTCGAGAGATTGAAGCTTGAAGAAACATCAATTATTGACTGCTGTTCAATCTCTCCAAAAGATCTAGGTCCAGGATCTCGACGAGAAGCTTTACTGTTAAAGCTATTCGAAGTCGAATGAAACGATTTCGACTCTGGAGCTGCAAGATCTTAAAATTCCAACATTTCTATCTTTTTTAGTGATAAAAGACACATTGTTGGATGATCAAATAATCAAGATAATCAAAAGTTGGGAGAAACATCTAGCTTCTGGGCCATACAGCCCAAGTCTTACCTGAGCTCTACGAACCTTCCTTGCATCAAAGTGCGTCGTTACTTCCGCGTTGTGCCTAAAAGATCCAGATCTTGAAGTCAGCGATGTCATCCCGCGGCGAGTGTGGCAAGCGCGCCGGTGTCGCATGCGGCAACACGATAAGGGCACGTGAGGTCACCGTCCATTGTCTGGCCGATTCGATCCGGCGTCGATCACGTTGCTCAAGAGCCGGTTCGGTGGACAACATCATCACGGTCGCCGGGTCATCGAGCATCTCGCCGGTTATGGATATGGGTCGCGTGCGTGTGTCGGAATCGATGCC
Organism: Anopheles dirus; assembly: GCA_000349145.1. Classification (NCBI taxonomy): domain Eukaryota; kingdom Metazoa; phylum Arthropoda; class Insecta; order Diptera; family Culicidae; genus Anopheles; species Anopheles dirus. The sequence continues at coordinate 710,955 of KB672491.1, read as the reverse complement.
GATATCGATCCGTTCGGGCATCATAACCGGGCGAAGGTGACACCGTGCGGTACTCGACACGGAGACGGCGGTGGCCGTCCTTCCGGCGGATCGGTCGTGCCAATCGCGGGAACAGCTGGAACCTTCGGCCCACCACCAGCCGCCAGTTGAACAACCCCGGTCGTAAAAGAAGCAGAAGACACACGATCGTCATCAAGATTGACGGCGCTGTTTTGAATTAAAAATTAGATTAGAGCGTCGAACAAAAAAAAACGATGAGCCTCGGTGGCCTTGGGCGCAGTTCAGTGCCAAAGCCCGGGCGGGTGGGCCCGCTGAGGTGTGTGCGCAATACAATCGCTTCAATAGCCGGTTCCGAACGGAGCTTTGTGTACCCGGGCGTGTGGGCAGCGCACACCGACGGAGCGAGTGAGACGGAGAGCGGGCCGGCGTGTCTGCCTTGGGATGTGGAAGCGGTGGTCCAGAACAGCAATCACCAAATCGGTGTACGAACAAATCAGATGCAGCTACTGGGTCCATTAGCACTTGCGGCGGCTTCGGCAGACTTCATGACGGGCGAGCTTACCTCAGGAGTCTCTCCATTGGTGCGAAGGGGCCACTCCCCTTTGCGCCGAGCTAGCAAACTGGTTGTGAAACGGCCGTAAAACGCGCCCCGTGGGCTCGTCAGCTGTCACCGAAATGTCACCGTGGCGCTGGGGACCGCCGGCGACTCCCGTTGACGGGGCCCCGGTGGCAGGTGCCGGGATGAGCAGGAAATTGGACCACCGCTGCGCCATTTCGCCTTGGCATTTGGCAGCTCGAGCCGAACGCGCGACGTTGGGCAAGTTGTTTTGGAACACAAAACACCGCCCAGGGTCGTCGCAGGCCGATCGCGCAAGAACTGCGCCCGCTAGAATGGTACGATCGACCCGGCCATTACCGTCCATCACACGTCGCAGGTTCGGAGCGGGTAAATGTCAACGCCATTTCGAGCAGTTCCGGTGCGCGGACGATCCAACACGGTCCAAGGATAGCGGGCACGCCAGGCTGACAGTTCGGACCGATCCATCCCCGATCAGGTGGCAGGAATAAGGCCCCGTACACACCCGTCGCTTACAGCGCTGATGCGCAGAGTTGTTCTCGGGTTTTCTTCTTTATTGAAATATCTGTTTTGTTGTTCTGTTCGTGTGTGGGTGTGTGTGTGTTGGGTGTGTTTTTAATAGCGGGATCATCATATAGTTAACATTCACTCTCCTCTCGATTCGCTCCGCTTCTGGCTCGCTCCTCGCCACTTGCTTCTTCTGCTCTTTCGCTTCTTCGTCGTCTAAACTATGTTTTGTTTGTTTTCTTCGCTTTCGTTTGCTAAACACACCAATCTACCCACCTCCCACTACCGGGGTTCTTTCCTGTTCGTTTTTTTTAAATAAATAGAAAATATATATATACGCTTCTGTAAACAGGCGCACCCACACACTCCTCGGGGCTCGGGTCTCAGCCTGTTCGTGCCGCGCTCTTGCAGCTGCAGCTGAGTGTGGTGACCTGAAGTACGCTAGGCGTTCGAGTGACGCGGCTCATCACACACTCACACTCGCATCCACACGCACACACACACCCACACACACACGCGCCCACACCGCACCAGGTAAGCACAGTTGTCTGTTTTATTAGTTCTTTTATTCAATGGTTTTGACGTTTACTTTCTCCTCCATTTCGCTCGTGTTGTTTTGTTTGTTTGTTTTGTTTTGTTTGTTGCCACCGTCGTCCCTTACGCTACTATATAGTCTAGTTTTATTCTTTTGTTTGTTCTAGAGTGTTCAATACAGCGTAGTAAATAGGTTCTGCGTTCTTCCTTAGCGAGTTTTCTATATATTACTTTCTTTATTCTATCTCTCCCATCCTGTTTTCTGCGTTTAGCGAATCGCATCCGAGCGCGGAAAGAATGACTGAAACGGAACACGGCGACACATCTAGCTAGTGGTGGCTAGTGACACCTGCAATACTAGTGCACAAACTGCGTCCGCGCGTGCGTGTATGCGTGTGTGTGTGGTAGTGTGTTCGAAATACTCCTTCCCGGCTGCCGGCACAATACCCCTTGCCAGGATGGCAGTTGCGGTGTGTTTTGACAGATCCGGCGGCGTAGTAGCCTCGCCTGACGCGTGCGACGCGTGTGTGCTGTGTGCACCTGTCAAATAAAGCGTTGCCTACTTTCAGGCGCGTAGTACAGCAGCGCTTCGTTTGCCCAGTCTTCCACAGTAGCTTGCCTGGGCAGGGGTGGGGTTGCGGTTTCGAGCAGTTGCGGTTGTAGTAGTAAAGAGTAACATATTGCACCATGATCGCACACATACACACTCGCATACACGCACACATGAGAGCGCTTTAAAGAGCTAAGGCGAGTTGCTGAGGGCGATTTGTTATTCCGGTGCGGGTGTAATAGTGTGGACATAGTACTTACTATCCGACCTACCTACTCACACACGCACACACACACACACACAGACACATTTAGGCGTGCAGATTGCATACCTTTTGGGCGGGGGCGGGGCTGGAAAAACAAAATGGCGCCCCGCCGAAAAGGTATGCAATGTGCAGGACACACAATCGCTTCCTTTGACAGCTTCCCGCTCGGTTCTCTCTCTCTCTCTTTTGTCATTCTAAAAATCTAACAATTATTGTTATGCATACGATTATACACCTTTAGCAGTGCCTGTCTGACTGTGTGTATGTGTGTGAATGTGTGTTCCTTGAATGGAAAGTAAATGTAGCTCGTCTTACACATAACCACACGCACACGCTGCGTGTACTTCCTTACCAATACACGTAAACGTCTGTTAGTAAAGGGTGTATTCGATTAAACAGTCGAATACGGTAAAAACGTATAGTCTCCTACTCGAATAAAAACAGAGAGAAAGAGAGAGAGAGAGAGAGAGAACGCTCGCTGGTGTAACGAGAGTGAGTGAGACATGTAGAACAAACAATACAAAACAGCTAGAACGGGGATGAAGAAAGGTCGGCACGCCGCTCGAGGTTCGTCTTCTGCACTATCATCGTTTAATTTTATTATTAAAGTAAAATAAATACTTTGTTGTTGTCAGATAAACAATAAAATCTCGTTTTGGTACACGGCGCACGGCTGTCGGTGTCCTATAGGTGTCTGTCGCACTCGCCTTCTCCGCCGCCCTCTCTCGGATCACCATGTTTTGTTTTTTGTTTTGTTTTGTTTTGCTTTGCTTCGCTTGCCTCCCAGCCCGTAACCTGCCTGGGCGTCACACCTTCTTACGATTAACAACGAAAACGCCAAAAAATGTTAAATAATAAGTCGCGGCACTGGGAGGGGTGGAGGTGACGGGGGCGAACGGAGGCTGTGCGGCTGTGTGGAGAGAACGCGGGGAACGCGAGCCTGTCTGTCCATGCGCGTTTGTGTGTCCGTGTGTGAGGATATTGTAAGGATTACATCGACGTTGCGTGTGGTTATAATTATAATCGAAACACCTGACCAGAAGAGAGAGAGAGAGAGAGCGCGCATGTGTGTGCGTGTGTGTGTTTGCTGTTTTGGAAGAAAAGAAATACCTCCCGACAAGGGACAGGAACGCACTCCACACTGCGAGCACTTCGTTCTTCACACTGCTAGAAACAAACAGTCCGATTGCAAACAGTGCGCATGTGTGAGTGAGCCTACACTACTTCTTCCAGCACGGTCGCGTGAGCTCGGTAGTTCGATCCAACTAAAACTGTGCGCCCCTCTAGGAGGATTCGGTAGCCGCCATGTTGGATTCGGCAGGATCTGCCTAAGGTGATGTTTGTGTCTTGCGTTTCGGTGTGTGTATGTGTGTGTGGGTGGGTGAGAGAGAGAGTATTCTAAAAATGAATTATGTATGTAGTGGTGTGTCGATTGGCCATCTGCCTCGTATATATAGATTTATGTAGATATAAATATATATATATATCTGTGTGTATATGCATAACGATATATAGGCGCAGATGATCGGTATAGTAGCCTCACGCGTACACAAGCACACACACACACACACACACACGCACAGTGACATTTGCTCTCTTCCCTCGTCTGCCCACCCGCCCTTGCCCCATTCACTGTGTTCGCTTCTCCTTCTTCGCTCCTTCTGCTCCTCTGTCGCCGCCGCCACCGCCTCCTGCCACCGACGACATTCGCGCCGCCTCCGCTTACTGTATAACGCAACAGGTGCACTTCTTCTTCTTCTTCTCGTCGATGACGACGTGCGAGGCGGACTGCGGGCCCGGTATCACCTGGTTGCTGATCGGTGTCGTGCTGCTGTTGTGCACCGTGCTGCCGGCACCGTCCGCCGCCGACTTGGTGCCATTTTTCGCCGCCAGCGCCGGCGACCCTGTACCGGAGGGGCCGCCGCCGCCGCCGCCGCCGGGCGATTTGTGGGGCGATTTGGTACCGTTCTGCTGCTGTGCCGCCTGCAGTTGCGAGGACTGTGTGGAGGGATGAAAAAAACACACAGAAAAGAGGTTAGTGAGTGTGAGTGCGAGCAGCCTGAGGCGCCGCTACGACGTGATGAGCGAGTGATTTTGGGTCGTCGACCCTTCTCTTGAGAGACGACTTGGTTTTTTTGGAAAGTCGATCCTCTGTCGGCTCTTTTTGAGAGTTTATACGTTTTTGATCCATTTCTGGGGAAGAAACTCTCATCCAAATGCCGCTGGAACTCTTTTTGATTGATTCTTTGTCGATTTTTCTCATAAGTCTACTCTCTATCGACTCGTTTTAATCGATCGATCTCGTATCGACTCGCTGTAAGACGGCTCGTTTTCCGATTAGTGTATTGGTTCTTTACCGACTCTTGTTTGTAAGTCGACTATGAGAGTTAACATCGATCCAATTTTTTAGGAAGGGACTCTAGTTTGAATGTTGCTGGTAGTCGACTCGTTGTGTTATTAACATATAAAATAATAATTGACTCGTTTTGAAAGTCAGCTCTCTATAGTCTCGCGATAGTTTTTGCTGTAAGTCGACTACTCTCTTTGAAAGTCGCCTTTATATCGATGACTTTTGAAAGACAGCTCTATTTGAATTTAATTTGAATATTTCCTGAATCTTCCAAACACTCTATTTTCGAATAGTACATGAATTATCTATAAACTTTTTCTGTAAGTCGACTCTCTATGGGTTCTTTTTGAGAGAGAGCTCATTCTCGAATGATCTCTAGGGAAGAAACTCGTTTTCGAATCTTGCTGTAAGTCGACTTGTTTCTCGATGAAAGTATTGGTTCTTGACTCTTGTTCGACTCTTGTCGACGCCTGTTTGGAAGTCAACTTTTTATCGTTTTTTCGATTCATTTCTAAAAGGAACGACTATAGTTTGAATGTGGCTGGTAATCGACTCGTTTTCTTATCAACATACTAGCTCATATCTGACTCGTTTTGGAAGTCAGCTCTCTATAGTCTCTTTTTGACAGTCAGCTCTTTTTGCGTTTCATGTTTGGAGCGGCATATTGGATGTTTGGAAGCCGACTCACTATCGACTCCTTTCAAGACTATCTCCTATCTCTCTATCGACTATCTCTCTGTTGTCTTTGAGGACAACTCTTCTTCGTTGGCTCTCTTTCGAGTTGATATTCATTCGGAAATTCTCTTCTAAGATGTCGACTCTTTCTCCACCAGAGCTGCGATGACAATCAAACGACCCTGAGGTCGCATCACTAAGCGAGGGAGGATGGGTCAGACCAGCAGTAGTATACGCACCTCTAGCTTCGTCACCGCACCGTCGGTAACCGTCGAGTCCGGATCGTCGGCGGCGTGACTGTCCTTGGGAGTGCTGCCGTTCACTAAACTTTGATCGCCGGTAGGTGTGATCGGTTTCCCACCTGCGCGGTCATGGATGATCGGAACGAAACGAGAGCATTAAAACGACGTATTACCAAGGAGCAGAAGAAGAAGAAACAAACAGCTGCCTCACCTTTAATCAGATTGACTATTTCGTCCGCTTCCCGCGAGAGGTCGCCACCCGGTCTGAAGGGGTTGTCCCAGCCGGACTCGGTGCTGCGAAAAGAGTGAAAGAGACAGGGAGAAACACGGCGCAAAGCCGACGGATCAGTACCGAAACAAAAGCGAAAGTGCACGTAAACACTGGGAGGGAAGAAGAAGAGCGGTCGGCAGCACCTGTTCAGGCGCGCCAGGATGGTCGTGTTCGGTACGTTCTGGAACTGCTGGTGGTGCGCGGCGTACTGCGCCTGGTAGGAGGGGTTCGGGTAGCCGCCGGCGCTGGCGATCGCCGTAGCCTGGGCCGCGCACTCCTTCAGGTACTCCTCGCGCGGCACCTCCACGACGTAGTAGAGGGCACCGCCGTGCGTTTGCGACGGTGTCGTGGCGGTCGAGTTCACCATTCTAGAACGGCTCGTGCCCGTTTGTAGCGAAAGTTTGTTTTCGTAAGTGGTTTTGCTCGCACTCTTTCTCTCTTGCTCACACTTTTACGCGCTGCGACCACTCTCTAGCACTGCACGGCTCCACCGAATCGAAACATGCGACCACGACCGCCACCAGGCGTCTCCATTGTGTCGCAAAAGTGAGGTTATACGGCAATTTCCTGCAATTTTACAACTCCTTTCGTTAGGCACGAGGGCTAGGGAGTGACCGATTTCATTCTAATGTTTTTTTGCTCGCTATTTCCGCCCACAGCCTCACTGGGTCACTGCTCGCGTGTGACAGGTGTCAAAATCGCCTATCACACTTAGGAATCCAAGACGAAAGAAAGCGAAGAAAAAACGGTAACACACACAGACAGGCGCGCGCGCGCTCTCGTGTTACTTTTTCAGACACGCTGTCATATTTTTAGCCCTGCCGCCTCACTCAGTGGGTCACACGAATAAACCCGTGCATTCGTCGCCCTCTGTACGCGCGGGCACTAGAGCAGCCTGCTTCCTTGCGCCTTCCGCTGGCACCGCTTTCCGTTGCAGTGTTTATGCTTGGTTTTGCAAAATGGAAAGCAACGATTTAGAACACGCATCCGGCGCGGAGGTTACGCATTTGCGAAGCAAGAAAGAAAGGTGAACGTGCGCGAGAGAGAGAGAGAGCAGTTGACAGAATCAGTGTCAAGGGGAGAGCGAGAAGAGCGAACGATCGGAGGGGCAAGATTCCGAAGTAAGGAGGAACGAACCCAGAAGACATCGATTCGACTGAAACACACACAGACACACACTAACGAACGCACCGAAACGGTGTGTCATCGTCCGTCGGAATGTGTTGTTGTTTTCCTTCCTTTCCTAGTGTCCGCGCCCGGTTTTGATTGGATTCTAATCGCCCATCAACAAAGCAGCCCACCGGGAACCGGAAATTTGACGTTTACTACCGCCTGCCCCGGAGACTACGCGTTGCACCAGCTGTCAACGGGCGGGCACGACTGTCAGAAAATGACAATACAACAACAGCGGCACTGGTTTACTTAGTTCTATTTTGCTATTTTGATTGTGCCTCGTAAAGGGTGTGTTTGCATTTCGTTTGGTCGAATCGGCTGATTGAAGGTTGACGGAGTTCAATTTAATTTCTGCCTGGTCATTAGGTGCAACAACAACAACAACAACAACAAACAGCACGAACAATAACCACACGCGAATACTCGAGGAGAGACGGGGTGGATGGAACAGATTTATTGCCCTATTTTTCTCGTTCGTGTTCATCGTTCTATTTTTTCGTTCCGTTCGCTCTCTCTCTCTCTCGCTCTCTCCCTCTCGCTCGCTCCCACTCGCTCGGACAGCGACTTATTGTCTCCCGATCTCTCGTTGACCTTTAGAGTCGTTGATAGATGGATGAGTATTACTGTACTACTGCTACCACTACACAGGCAAGCTATGATTCAATTTCCTTTTGTCTGTTTTCGATACACGAGCGCGCGCGTGTGTGTGTTTGTCCTCTCTCTTAATTGTGTGAAAATTCACCAAAAGACGGGCCAGGTACTCATGAGTGTAACGCTCAACTGTCAGCTCTGCCATGCAGGGAGGAGCTCCCACTAAGCGAGACCTTCAAAGTACTCAACTCCACCGTATAAACAAACTACGGCTGCTTGAGTACTGCTTGCGTCTTGACTAGTAACTTAACTAGTAACGTTTGGTAAAGGGTCTAGTAGTCGCGTTGAAAATCGGCCCTCACCAACACAAACGAAAGCGCACGCGCACGCACTCACACGCCCGTACCGGACACCTGAGACGTCAGGGCCGCAGGACGAACGCGCGCTATTTTCTCCCCCACTCGGTCACTCATCAACGCGCGAAACAAGCGAAACGGGGGCGAGAAATGCCACCAAAAGCACAACTGTCAACAATCGTGTCGGTGGCAGTACGCATGAGTAACTGTCAGCGTGTGTGTGTGTGTGTCTAATTCTTTTGTCACTTCTTTTTCCTTATGTTGTATGGTTTCCGATCGTTTTAGGTCGTTTTTTTCTCCTGCTCCGTTTGCTCACTTTCTACTTCGACTTGTAGCAAATAGCACACACTGTCCTGAATGTAATCATACACCTGCGTGTGTGTGTGTGCGTGTTTCAAGATTCACTTTTATTCACTTCTGCTCGCCGAGAGGAGTTCCTCCTAGCTCGGTATCTTGGCGTGGTTGAGTGGTGGTTGTTGATAATTTACTAATTATTTTGCTTGTATCGCCTCTGCCGTAGGTGCAAACGGCTAGGACACCCCCTTTTCACAACACAGCACACGGCAGGAACCGAACACGAACTGCTGTCACTGTTCTACGTGCGTCTGCATGCGGTACGCGACTGTAGATGCGAAAACTGGCGCGTTCCGTGTTTTCCCGTCAACCCCTCGTAGCATGCGACTGCGTTGTCTGGGTGTGTGTGCGTGTGTGTGTAGGCACGCGTACGGGAGCAGAAAAGCCGAGGAAAATCTCTGCCCAGAGCGCTGAGTGCCGTGCCTGAGTCACCAATTAGCCAGTAATAGTGCGCGGGACGGTTCAGAGAGGCGAAGAGAGCCGCAAGAGAGCCAGCAGGGACGTTGAAGGTGGGCGCGTGCGCGCGCGCGCGCTCGCCCAAACTTCCGACACAGACAGCCGAAAGGGCATGCCATAAACAACGAATTACTTCTGGACACCCAGTGCGCACGGACGCGCGGAGTCCGCGAGCCCGCTGTCGGGTGCAGTTGTTCGGGAACGGATGGCATGTCCCGAGACACTGGGGACACCGGAGGACAGCCGGAGGCTTCAATCGATTAGGCATACGCCCTATGTGAATGGTCTGAAGCTAAGACTTCTTGAGGTCCCTCCGCAGGCACCGCAATAACTATCCCAACATGCAAAACAATCTACTGTAGTCATTATTCAAAGGTCAACGAGATGTCTTCAATGTTTGGAAGGTGATACTGGAAAGGACACCGTCGCAATGCACCTCCGGCGAATGCTTCCACAGGCTTCAAGTTCTCACATTCCGAAAGGTGGTTGAAACACTCACACGTTCACTATTTCTCCCACTTAGTCTCTCTCTCTCTCTCGCTCTCTCACACGCTCTTTCTCACTCTCTCAAAGTAAGGAGCGTTCTTCCAACGTCTTGCCTGTAGTTTTTCCTGTAGCCCCACCCCCATCGCATCCTATTGCGAATGTTTAGGAACGGGCATCGCTGCGATCGCGTGTGTACAAACGCCCTACTTTCTTGCGTTTGTTTTTTGCTCCCTCTGTTGCCCGATTAGCTAGTGCGCTAAATGACTGCCGCGTGAGGAGCGGAAGTGGGATATCAATTACACCGTGGCAGGAGTAAACAGTCGGCGCTGGAGCGAACACAAGAGCTGTTGCATACACCCTCTGTTGTACCCACCCGAGAAGAATTGGAAACGGTGACTCATTTGTATGACCCCAAAACGAAAGTAAAACCAAACCAACGCCACACGGCTGTGGTCAGAAATGGTGGAAAATTGGCGCCGCACGATGACTTTTGCATTTTTTGTTGTTGTTGCAGCTGCTGCTGCTGCTCGGTTACAGACGAGAGACTACCGACAGAATGGTACGCTGTACAATACTGTAGGGAAATGTTACACCGATACGATTACGGCACGTGTGCCACCAAGCTCGTGCAATGCTGCACGCGAATTGCATACTTTAGGGCGCAATGGGCCTATCGCAACGCAAACTACAGCGTTGCGCGCTCCTCATACTAGCTAGCAAGTCTACTGATATTAGTTATATTACTTTTTTGCTGAACGAAGGACAACAAAGCGAAGCTTCTACACATTTGAACCAGTCATGGTGAGTGTGTGCAATTTCCGTGTGGCACACGTCTGACACGGTTTGCGGGCCAATGCTTTAGTTATCGCTTTTTTTTCTTGGAGCAGGGTAATCTCGCGTTACGTTTCTGTATCTTTCCATCGCGCACGCGAGTGTAATGACACTGAAAATGTACATTCGTTCGCCACCAACACCACCATCGCTATCGATACACCCCCGGAGGGGATTATTCTAGATAAACGCGCGCCAACACACAGGTGCGCCGCGATAAACGATACGACGCGATCGGGCGCGATTATCAGCGAAAAGCGGCCAAATATTTAGCCGACCAGCGTCCGGCGCAGCGGCTCAAAGCGTGTGCGGACCTCGCGAGGGCAGTCGTAGTGTAGCGGTCAATCAAAAACCCAGCCTCCAGCCATGCTCCTGTTCGTGTTGCTGCTCGTGACGGTGGTGTCGTGGGCCACCCTGGCTGCGTACCGGCAGCGGCAGCGCTTGAAGCGGCTGGCGGTGCGTTTCGGCGGCCCGGAGCCGCACTGGCTGCTCGGGCATCTGCCGCAGTTCCCGGCGAACGACATCCCGGGCATCTTCGAGATGATGGTGACGATGCACGCCCGGTACGGGCAGGACCTGTTCAACTGGGGCCTGCTGAACGACCACATGATCATCGTGAGCAGCGCGGCGAACGTCGAGAAGGTGGCGATGGCGCGCCAGACGCAGAAGTCGCAGATCTACGAGTTCATCGAGCCGTGGCTCGGGCAGGGTTTGCTCATCTCGAAGGGCGAGAAGTGGTTCCACCGGCGCAAGATCATCACGCCGACGTTCCACTTCCAGATACTGGAGAGCTTCGCCGACGTGTTCAACCGGGAGGTGAGCGTGCTGGTCGAGACGCTGCGACCGTACGCGACCAGCGGCCGGGAGTTCGACATCTACGAGCCGGTCTCGCTGTACGCCCTGGACAGCATCTGCGAGACGTCGATGGGGGTGGCGATCGATGCGCAGCGCAACCCGAACAACCAGTACGTGCGGGACGTGAAGCGCATGAGCGAGCTGATACTGTTGCGGATCTTCCACGTGCTGGCGTCGTTCCCGCGCCTCTACTCCTACATCATGCCTAACGCATGGGAACAGCGGAGGCTAATCGCGCGACTCCACGCCTTTACCGACTCCGTGATACAGCGGCGCCGGCAGCAGCTGCTGGCGGAGAAGGGACGCCCGTCGCAGGCCGTGGCGGACGACCCGTACGAGGGAGGCAAGCGGCGCCAGACGTTCCTGGACCTGCTGCTGGACGTCACCGTCGATGGCAGGGCGCTCAGCGATCTGGACATCCGCGAGGAGGTCGACACGTTCATGTTCGAGGGACACGACACCACCACGTCCGGTATCGCGTTCACCTTCTATCAACTGGCCAAACATCCGGACGTGCAGGAGAAACTCTACCAGGAGATCCGGGACGTGCTCGGAGCGGACTATCGCACCGTTCCGCTCACCTACAGCACCCTCCAGAACTTCACCTACCTCGACATGGTCGTGAAGGAGTCCCTCCGGCTACTACCTCCAGTGTCGTTCATCGGGCGTCGGCTGGTCGAGGACATCGAGATGAACGGTGTGACCATCCCCGCCGGCACGGACTTCACCATCCCCATCTACGTCATCCACCGCAACCCGGCCGTCTACCCCGATCCGGAACGCTTCGATCCGGAGCGCTTCTCGGACCACAGCACCGAAAAGCGCGGCCCGTACGACTACATCCCGTTCAGCATCGGCTCACGCAACTGCATCGGGCAACGGTACGCACTGCTGGAGATGAAGATCACCATCGTCCAGATGCTGGCACACTATCGCATCCTGCCCGGTGAGCGTATGCCGCAGGTGCGCCTGAAGACCGATCTGGTGCTGCGTCCGGATCGTGGCATTCCGATCAAACTCCAAGTCAGACCTTAGTCGTTGCCAATAAAAGGTGTCCCTGGCGCGTACCTAGCAGTGATTACCGTGGCGTGTAAACACAGCGTTTCGTATAGCGATGACCGATTCCGGAGATAAGCTTTAACTAGTGAGGTGCGTACTGAGTAGGAGTGTTCGTGTGAGTTCGAACGTTACTTGTGGATGGAATGGTTCCACTCATTATGGCAAGTTGTTACTACTCTTTTGGGAGTCGGTTTAGACCAACTCTCTCTCTCGCTCTCCCAAGTCGCCGCAGTGGTTTGAATCAGAGAGTATTATTGAAAGATTGGGCATAGAGAGATAACCAATCGATCTCACTCATCTGCTGTGATTCGAATATCTGCAGCCGCTAGTGTATAGGTGGGTTCACACGAGTCGAACTCCGCTCGAATTTGTACGACCTGCGAACCCTTTTGTCAATGTATTAGTGAGTCGAGCAAAGTTCGCCGAGTCTGTTTCGAGCAGAAAAGGTTATCTAGTTTTGGTGGATAGCACGAACTCTGGTTGCAAACTTTTTGACAAGTGCCGTATATGTTGTTTACACTTTGAGGTTCACATCTTCATTCTTTCCATCGGACTGTCCTTTCTTAACACTTTTGTTTAGACGATGAGGACGAATGCCTGAGCTAAGCACCAAGGTTTATTGCATCATAAATTTGTTGCGTGTGTTGTATTGTTGTAGTCATGAATATATTCGAAAAAAAGATCATAAGGCCACAATGGAGAACACTACTTATAAGGGTAAGTATGATTTCAAATGCTGGTGCAACAAGTGAAATCAATCGTTCTCTGAGCTACTTCTTTTTTTTTTCTTCTCTGAGGGGCTCGCAGACTTTTTTTTTGCAAGTTTTTGTAATAGTGTGCGTGAGGATCGTCATCAAAAGATCGACTCGTGTGAGCCCACCTTATAACTCACTATTCTCATTTGGATGCATATCCCCACGTCGACCAATGTCTCACACAGAGTAACAGGGATGAGAACGACTGTCAACAACGTTACCGCACGACTCTTATCCCAATCGTGAGTGAGTAAGAGGGACGTAACTCTTTGGAAAGGAGTCATCATTCCCATCTCTCAATATCTTGAATTCCAAAGGTGGTTCCAACGAAAAAAAGAGTGTTCCTCAACCATTCAGCATTACTCAACCGCGCCAATAGTACTTCGAACGCACACAAACAAAGCGTATCAGCAATGAAGCACGCCCCTCAGCCACTCGTGCTGCTATCACCACTAATCTCACCTCTCGGGGCACCTCTCCAAAGATACGGACCCGAGGCACTGGGACAGGCGGAAAAGAAGCTAGAACACAAACCACAGAGATAAGCGAAGGGAAAGTATGCTTCAGGGTTTGCTTAATGGCAGCCGTGGATTAATCTTGCCGCAATATGGTCATCCAGACGAACGCGTCACGCTTGAAGTGCCCCCAGCCGTCCCAGGTCGAAAGTGGGTCCCGTGATCGCGAATCATACGCGCGGAAGGTTCGCTACCGTGTGGTCGCGCGGTTTCTTCGAGTGTACGGCACAGAACGCCCCCGGAAAGATGTCCACCGTGCTGTTGGTGCTGGTCACGGTGTTGGCCGTGTTCGGTTTGGCGCAGGTCTATCGCAAGCGGCGCCGGCTGCAGCGGATTGCGCGACACTTCGACGGTCCGGCCCCGCACTGGCTGCTCGGCAACGTGCTGGAGTACCCGGCGAACGACATCCCGGGCATCTTCGAGACGATGGTGGCACTGCACGCCCGGTACGGCCAGGACCTGTTCAACTGGGGCCTGCTGAACGACTACATGATTACCGTGAGCAGCCCGGCGAACGTGGAGAAGGTGGTGATGGCGCGCCAGACGCAGAAGTCGTCCGTGTACGACTTCATCGAGCTGTGGCTCGGGCAGGGTCTGCTCATCTCGAAGGGCGAGAAGTGGTTCCACCGGCGGAAGATCATCACGCCGACGTTCCACTTCCAGATACTGGAGAGCTTCGCCGACGTGTTCAACCGGGAGGCGGTGGTGCTGATCGAGAAGCTACGCGTGCACGCCCGCACCGGCCAGGAGTTCGACATCTACGAGCCGGTCT
>KB672491.1:659829-695478 GCA_000349145.1 Anopheles dirus | reverse complement strand
GGACATCGAGATGAACGGTGTGACCATCCCCGCCGGCACGGACTTCACCATCCCCATCTACGTCATCCACCGCAACCCGGCCGTCTACCCCGATCCGGAACGCTTCGATCCGGAGCGCTTCTCGGACCACAGCACCGAAAAGCGCGGCCCGTACGACTACATCCCGTTCAGCATCGGCTCACGCAACTGCATCGGGCAGCGGTACGCACTGCTCGAGATGAAGGTGGCCATCGTGCGGATGGTTTCCTTCTACCGCATCCTGCCCGGCGACACGATGCACGCGATCCGGCTCAAGACCGATCTGGTGCTGCGTCCGGACAAAACCCTCCCGATAAAGGTCACTGCACGCGGCTAGCGGAGCAGAAGTCGAAATAAAGGCCCGTCCCAGGTGGTTAACCTCTGCTACGTGCAACCTAGTTTCGAAAAACCGGCCGATCCGTACCCGGCCCAATGCATACTGAATGACCGAGGTCTGGCCCGGATGTGCGCTAAGCACACAAAAGGCTTTTCGAAAAGATCTCTTATCGCTCAATGGTACGTTCGGCAGGAATCTGCCCAGGAATAGCGTTACAACACCACACACGGCTTTCTACGTTCTCTAAAGCTGCACGGAGGGGGCGGGACGGGGGGGAGGGGTATAGTGAAAGGCAAACAAAGCGCCACCGGGACCTGGGACACTCACCTCATCTGTCGGTTAAAGGCCGACGGCGGAACGTTGGTGCCTCCGTAGACGGCCGCCATGTTGGGATCCCGGTGGTCCGGATGAAAGTGTGCGTGCTGCTGCTGGTGCTGTTGATGGCCGGACAGCGAGTCGTACTGCTGGTTGAGCGCTGCCGAGGTGATGTAGGTGTCTAGCGGTGAGTTGTTGTTATCATAGCCGCCACCAGCACCGCCGCCACCACCGCCGAACTGAATCAGGCTCTGCCCACCGTACAGGTGCAGCGACTCCGGCGGACTGATTGATTGCGGTTTGCTGCTCTGGAAGAACGACACACGGACCTTCGAGCGCTCTACTCTGCTTGTTTGGAAGGGTTGGAGGCCGTGTGCATGAAAGTGAAGAGAAAAGGAAGGAAAAGGCGATACATGAGCTAGGCGGGAGGCTTTTTTTTTTGAGGAGAGGGTGATTCTGTATGCGGACATATACGCATATATATATACAGGCATATGCATGTACATATTTGGATTTAGCATTAGTGACAGTAGCGTATTGGAAGGGAACGGTGTGACGACAAGCGATTCACGAGGAGTCGTTACTGTTGGGAGCAAATAAAACACTTGAGACGCACACTCACGACCACTAGCTCGCCTACGTGAGCACTTCAGTTGCGCAGCATCTACACAGCGTTTGTCCACAACTTGCCTATTCACGAGCCCACTTGAGATGCTCGTCATATCACTACGCCGTACGTTTAATGTTGGAATGCAACCGTACAACACCGCTTGAGGACAACAATAGCTTTCAAGGTCTAGTTTAGGGAGCTAGTAAGGAGCTTTGGCACCGTGAAGAGGTTAGCCCTTGCTGGACACCTGTTGGACAGCTTGGAATCGCTAGCTCCGGGCACCAACCGCTGCTGGCCTACACGTACCTTACCCCGTTGGCCCTGTCCCAACTCCCAACTTCCCTGTGCGGAAATCGCAATCTTCCGAAGAGCGCTGTTTGGAAAGACACTTGTCGCGCGTGCGAGCAACCGACGTACTGTAGTATGGTAATGCAGACGCTCGCTCTTGCTGTGCGTCGTATGATGTGCTCCGGAGGTGATACAATCGCATGACACAAACCGAGCCCAGCTCGTGAGTGTGAGACGCGTGCCGGGCGCTGGTGAGGGGTGCGCAACTAACCCACAGCGTTGACCCCGGACCGCGGGCCTCGTTGATGTCATCTAAGTGATGGCGACAATCCGTTCATATCGCTCCGCTCGCCCGAACCGCCCGTCTGGGAGTCCCGGGCGTCCACTTCCAAGCCCGTGCCGAGTCGTAAAATCGATACAATATACGCCCGACCGGCGGTGGCGGACGATCCGCAAGCGTGACATGACAGCGGACGCAAGCGGACCCGAAAAAAAACAGGGCAGCGGGATGGGGGACAATTAGATCAACGACGCACGGAATTCGATTGCGTCACCTTCCCCTGTCAAGGCGACACTAAAGCGATCGTTCTTGGTGTTGCCCGTTTTCGGCCGAGCTCGTCCGAGAGTCGTTCGGAGCACCGAGCAAGTTGAAACGAAAACAAACTTGCCCCAAAAAAAAAATTGGAAAGTTGTCCCACAGGAACTCGCCGCGTGCTGGTTGGGAAACAGTAACAGCAGCCGGAGCGAAGATCAAGCGAAACACTGGATGGCCTCGCGTACAGGCGAGCGAATCAATCGTCTCAAAACCCTCGGAGTCCCGGGGAGGGAGCCGCGCAACAGCTGCAACCATCTGCGAGCCAGCAGCCGCAGGAAGACGGGAAGACCCCGGGGAGGAAGTTTGCGGACGCTCTCAGCGTTCCAAACATGGCAGCGTTGAAAACCGTCGCAGGAGGAGACCGCGCTGACAGTTCCGTTGGTGGGTTTTGTTTGTTTTTCGGACTGTCTCCAACAAAACGTCCACTGCGCTCCAGAACTGCCAACTTTCTCTGCCCGGCAATCGATATCTGCGTGTGCCGCAACGCGCGCAACAGCGGGACACCGTGCAAGTTATCGGTATCGGTTTATACTGGTGCCTTCCCACGTCCCGAGCTGTTAAGGTCAGGCGAAAATTACGTCACCGCAACACAGGCGCAACCACCACATCATCGCATAAGCAGAGAGAGAGAGAGAGAGAGTGTGTGCCGTACCTGTGGAGTCTTTAGATTATCGCAGGCAGTGAAAGTTTCGCCGCACACTAACCGTACCGGTGTTGCGGACGCTCCAATGCGCGTTTGTTTTTGTGCAGAAAGAAGGCAGGGACATTGGCGACACTCGACGAGCCACTGGGGGTAGTCGTTCTCGGCGAATGCGACTAGTGTCGGCAGTAGACATGACGGCGGCAAACCCTGCGTGACCCACTAACATAATGCACCGGCTTGCTCTGGGTTACCGCACAGAGAGTTCAGGCACGCTCGTGTTTAATTCAATTCCGCTCTCAACCGAACTCTCGGCGGCGTGCGAAGAATATGCTAAGCGGAAGGTATGCGTTGAACTATTTACCATCTGTCGGCTTCTGGCACAATCGATTTCTGCACAGTATAGCTATTAATAACGCCTGGTAAGACTACGGGCACCCAGATCTCATCCGCTCCTGCGGCCGTGTCTCCCCCGAGCAGTTACGGGCTGGGCAAACAAACACCACAACGCGCCCGAAAGCGTCTCTTCCGCAACAGTGTTGCCGTGGAGTGTGCATGATATCATTCGCAACTGCCTCTTCCGCCGTCCAGCCACGCACCATTGAGGGGGGGGAGCACTAATTTTGACAATTTATTTGTTTGTGTTGTTGCGAACCCAAAGCGGGACGCGTCATCTCGTGCGCTCGTCATCTGGTGTATCTGTGACTTCCAGCAAGTTGGCTGTGTTACTGTGTGTGCGTGTGGGCTGGAGTGAGTGTGCTTGAAGTAATGAGCTGCGGCTGCTTTGAGTTTGGAAGTTTCGCTCTGGCAGCAATGGCGGGTTTACACCACAACGCTTGGACAGATGTCACGTCGGGAGCACAATCTACGCTGCTCGATTGAGGCCGTCCACAGGCGCAACCTCAACGCTCTGTCCCAAAACTGACCAATAGAGGGAGCGACAGGTAGCGGCGCACACATGTGGAACAAAACAAACGATGCTGCGAACTAGATGCAGCCGGTTCGGGTGAGGTTTGAGAGGAGATAAGAGGGTTCAGCTCTCGCATCCAGTGTGGGTATGATCTCATCGGAACCGAAAGCCCCCGAGCGTCCCCCAACGCGCACCATCACAGCGACACACGCGAATTGTCAGTGAGGCGAACCACCACCACCACCATTACTGCTTGATTGTACTCTTCCGGGACCTAGCCCGAACAGCAACACCAGAGAACGGAAGCTGACGTCAGGCGACCTAGCCTGACACCCACACCTTAACCCACAGACCTGCAGAAGAGCGCTCCACCCCGCGGTCCGCCATTACGTAATGACAACAGAGGGCGGCGCGCGGTTGAGGTTAGGGCCTGCCGAAACTGCCGAACTGTGCAGTACGGCAGATTGCGCTTCACCCATATCCCCACGGAGCCACGGCGTAGACTAATTAAAAGAGAATAAAAACGCCTGTGGTCGAACGACTTCTAGATGGGATAATCTCAGAAATAGCTGCCTCCATCATGGCCGACAGGGGTCACTTGCTTGCTCCTTTGCTGGCGGTGGGGCTCTAGAGGCAGAACGAAATTGCAGCACGGCCCCGAAGAAGCACTATCTTTATTAATTTATAGCTCCACACGCGTAAAGCGTTCCGGGGAAGACAACATCGACCACCAAGCAGCGGATATCGGACTCCACACTCCATTCGCATCGGAATGCTCGGAATGCTCGGAGGGCACACGGAAGGGGCGAACCAACCAACCCAACAACAACGAATAAAAAAAACACACACACAAATCCACCGAACCATTCCCCAGAAGTTGCGCTGCGCCGCTGATATGCAGTTGGAGTGTGTAGTGGGCAAATGGGCCGCGGCATCTATTTATAAGCATCGACGTCAAGACGGTTTGCTCCCGTCCGTTTCCTGCTGCCAGAGCGCGTTCCGGATTCGTGTTTATTTTGCGAAACAACACCCCTCCCATCCCCCCCCCTCCCCACCCAACAAAAAAAAAGTGCGGTCCGGTGATGACCGGCAGCAGTGTGTGTCTGTAAAGCGATCATTAAAAACGTGTGCCGTAAGACACACAAAACCAGACGCTACAGGAGCAGTATCGCTATTTTTGCATGCCCGCTCGGGAAGCGGATTGAAAGCGAATCTGCCGCGGGTGTGTTGGTGTCCGCCAGGCAGCGTGTGTTGGACACATGGAGCGTGTCCACGTCTAGTGCCCACTATCCCAGTGTAAGGAACTAACTTATCTGAGCCCGCGTAATCGAACCGACACTCTATCTCAACAACAACAACAAACTCGCTTAATTAGCGCCGATGGTATGTGAGATAGGGGGGGGATCAGTCTAAGGTTAGGTTTGATGGTGATGGGCCACTGCAGTCAAAAGTTATGACTAATACTTCGAGAATGGGGATGGGAGGGGCACCAGCGATATCACAACCAAGCACCGATTCGATTGTACGATCGTGACTTCACAATCTGGTGACTATTGGCGCTCAAGGTCGACGCAGCTGCTGGAGATGATAGGATGGTGCGCCACTGAGCTTCAGTCTGTTCGCGGCGATCACTGGTGTCGAAATAGAAAACAGGTTCCAGCGGCTGGGATATCCATTGCCAATGTCACCCGTGTCAAGGTGTCCGCCAGAAATGGTTGCCAGAAATGAAATAGAGGAAGTGTACATTAATCCTAGGATGGTTCGCCTTGACACAAACATTCATTGGAGAGTGTGCAGATGCAGATTCGCTGCAAAGTCTTCTAGCTAGGCCAGGCGATAGAAGGCTGTATCTATCTATCTTCCGTGCGATATTGCTAAATTCCGCCTAGATAGATGACTTCAAGCCAAGTTTGGAGACGCCCCGTCTCCAAAGTGAATTCCAATCTAAAAGGACTCACTGGACGCACGATCAAACAGGTCAAGTGGCTTTGCGCACTCCCATCTTCTCGAGCCAAAAAGACGACCCTGGGCTGTTGAAACCAACCGAGACGGGGCCTTGCCTCTCCTCCAAAACTGCGCAGTTCAAAAGCTGCTGGTCTTCCTAACCACAACAACAAAAAAAACAGAAGAAAAACTTCAGTCAGATCGTTTGATGGCGCCGCCCCGAGACACGCGCGCACGCCAGAAGGAAAATCGAACCATTTCGAAACGCGTACACACACACACAAACGCGCGCGCGCGGACAGACAGAATTTTCCCACCCTTCCCGTGCCGCTTGCCCGGTTGCCGGGGCCAAAACAAAGCGATTTCGGTTTAGCACGAAATGCACAACCGCAACCGTATATCCAGCGGCAGAGCGGTACTGCGCAGTTGGGGCGAATAAAATGCGCCATTTCTATCGGTTGGTGATGCTGCCGGCTGCTGCTTGCTGTATTAACACACATCTCGGAACCTGGGCAGGGGAACAGCATCCGCGGGAGGTGTCGGGTCGGATTTTCATTAGACGCACGTGCCGTTTTCCCTCGCAGCGAGCGCGCCGCGTCGTTCGCGATAGCGATCGGGTGGGCCGGGGACGTTGGGGAGCTTTGTGCATTCTGTTACTACCCGCCGTGGCTAACCTTCCTTCGACGTCGCCTAGGTACGTCGTCCGCGATGATCGTGATGCCGCCGCTTCGATGGAAGGTTTAAAAATAGTTTAATCTCAAGCCATTTCAAACCCATCGTCTAGCTCTACCCCGCTCTACTAGGCCCTGTGTGTGCTCCGCCGTAATCAACACAGAGCACACATGCGGTGGATGGGTCTGCTGGTGTCTGTGTGTATTTTAATGGTCCGGGTCGTAGGCAATCTATAGCGGCCGTTTTCAGAATATCATTGCTTTCCATTCTGTCGCGGGCAGCTTATACTACAGAAGGGGTACAGCGGTCCATATGGACCACTATCTGGACGTTGGAGAGCGATGCAGGATACGCTCGGTCCGTGCAGCATCTGATACCAACATCTCATGACAAGAGGCATTAAGAACACCATTGTTTTGTCCGCCGAACGGTGCTGCGGGACATCCGCGATAGTTTCCAGACACTCCCGGGCATTAGACACTCGACAAGGAAGGCGTAACCTTCAACACCGCGCCTGAACCGGACAGTATCAAGCAGCAGTCTGGACAGTATCGAGCAACACCCCAAGCGGCCCGAAGTAGACCTTGAACGGGAGCGTGTCTATACTGGTGCGTACAAACCGCGTGGTGGCATTGCGTTATTTTCGATACACCTCGTCATAGCTCGATACAGCGCCGTCCTCAAATCGCGGTTTCAGCGTTCCAGCGACACCAGCGGGCGATAAGATTAGTCAATCCAGCCAGAACGAAACTCATTACCTGGAGCCCGAACGTCTATAAAAGATAACGAGGCGAGAAATTGGGTTCTTCCGCGCGACGCCCTAACAGAACAATAACAAGTCAGTCCCACCAATCAGCGGCCTCATCCCCGGAGACGATGGCGAGGACGTATCCTTTTCGCTCCAGGTGCCTCCAAACGCACGGGACGCAACTCGCTCTGTGGTCAAATAGGGCAAATAGGGTGTGCGTGCGTGTGTGTTTGTGTTCCGATAATGAAGAAAGGACACACGTCCCGTGCCCGTGCATCCCATGCGGAAAACTGCAGCACTGCACACACACTCACGGAGAATAAAGGACCATTTTTCACCGCGACCGGTTACTGCGGCTGTGTGCGTGTGTAGTAGGATGGCGGCCGTGTTGATAGTAGTAGTGCTAGTAGCGTGCCAGCAGTAGTAGTGTGGTGATGGCCAAGCTCGGTTTTGGGCCAATTGGTTTTGCGTTGTTTGACCTTGAACGTTGCCGTGCTGCAACGTCGGCGTCGTACGGGTTTCGCCACTGTTGCTAACGAGGGCTGTGTGTTCACACTCTCTCTCCCTGTGTGTGTGTGTCCGATGTGGCAAGTAATGCCACAAGCGTCCACGAGCGTCCAGGCGGAACGAACTTTTTAACCTCCGTGCAGTGGAGCGACGCAGAGAGGTGTATAATGGCAGCAGGCAGGCAGCCGTGCCAGGCAGAGCAGTGCATAAGCACAGGCGTCGTGAGGCGAACCCAACCGAGCGCACAGATAACAATCGGGCTTTTGCCTGTTAATGGCAAAACGGCACAAGCGAAGATCCTGACGGAGGGGAATGGCAGATATGGTCGTTTTGTTTGGAGGAACCAGCGCTGGAACTGTCACCCACGCACACATACACACGCACACATACACATCTTCCCGAAGTGGTTGGTCCTTCTTTCCCTTCTTTCCCGCACAGGGTCCCAGTTGTTGAATGTGTTGATGTGCAGATCCAGGCAGTGGCGCAGCTGTCAAAACTTGCTTTAATTGTTCGCTACAGGGCTCTTTATGTTCCAATTACGATTGGTGTACAAGAGGCGGGAGGGGCTCGTTTTGGGCACTGTACCGTATCTGTAACACTCGCTCTCTCTCTCTCTCACGCACACACATGTATACAAAACAAACTCACACAGGCAGCGTCGGCTGTACAATGGGTTGCGCGTCCGGTAAGAAAAGAACCCGATGTAGGCTGATTGTAGGCGACTCGACACTGCGACTCTGCATGAAGTGTAGTGTACGGACACTAACGGTTGCCTAGTGAACCCCTTGATCAGTAGTCGACCAGGCGTCAGGGACGTCGACTTCGACCGCCTGGATCAGCCTACCTCTAGCGATGCGCCCTGACTCGGACGGCTTCCATCGGGCGGATTTTCGTTCTTCCGTCTTTCACCCAACTTCGCTTCTCACACACTGTCTGACACACACATACACACGACACACACACACACAACAACAACAACTGTAAGGGATGGCACAGTGTGAAAAGTAAAGCCCGGAACCACCCGGACCACTGGGCAACACCAACACCCACTCTAGCCTCTCCGTTCCGGTGCGCTAGAGAGCCCGTTACTTCGGTGTGTCTCTCTCTCTGCTTCGCCTTCCAACCCCGGCCGGTTCCAGCCTGCCCCCGGTACGTACCGCGCGGTTTGAGCCGCTGTTGGCTGCCGACCCCTGTATACGCCTGCTGGCCCGCTGCTGGCACGTCGTCCTCACCGGCAGGTCCCCGGAGCGGGGCTCTGGGAACCGGGGGAAGCTCTAGAAAGGGGAAGGGTGGATGGAGGATATCGAGGCGGGAGCGGCCACTCGCTGGAGCGATCTGGTGCCGGGAGTCGCGTGGATGCACGTCGTCACGATATTCCGCTCGGTTTGATTGTGTTTTTTCGTTCCCCGTTCCGGAGACACGCAGCGCAGAGTGAAACTACCCCGGGGTGGAGAAGATCGGTTTGTGTATGTGCGCGCTCTGCTCGGCAACTGGCAACGGCACCCTCCACACGGGCTCGAGCGTGTATGCGTGTGCATGTACACAACACTGGGTGAGTGTATGTGTGTGGCTTCGCCCGTACTCACTTCGAAGTCACTCACAAGAACGCGTTCTCCCTGCGATCTCCTGGGAACTCATCTTCCTCGCTCTCTCTCTCTCTCTCTCTTTCTCATTCTTGTGTGAGTGCGAACGAGCGGTGTGATGCTGCGATCTCGTTCTTCCCACCTTTAACACGCTTCCAGTGAGAGGCGAGCGCGTTTCCCAGCTCACCTTCTTCTACTCATGCGCTATCATCTCGCTCTCTTTCTTCCTCACTGGAAGCGGGAACTCACTGGAACGGGGCACCCACCCCGTCGCACATCCCAGGTGGTGTGCGTTTATCAACACCCGCCCGTGTCTGTTTACCCTGCACAGTAACAGTTTCCATGGGCAACAGTGGACTCGAATTAATTGATTATGTCATGGGCCCCGTCGCGTGAGAGCTGCCACCGCGTGAGCGACATGTTTATAACCCGAAACCTTCCTTCCTCCACCGGTGATTGCACAGTCGCGGCACGCACCAGCCAGCAGGAAGAGAAGAAATAAAGTCTTCCCCCCCGCATATGAGGCGCCCCAAAAATGGCGAGGTGGAAAGAACAGGCGACCAAACGAAAACAAAACAACCCCAGCAGAAAAGGAAACAAACGAATAGGTAACGGTGCACGAAACGCTGCTTTGCATACTTCAGCGCTTCGCTATCTCCCTCCCGCTCCTTTCGCGCGTTTTGTTTTCTGTTGCACAAGGTGTCGTTTTCGGGCCCACTTTGTTGATGTCCGTAAAACGTTGCCCAAAATTGAACGCAATAGCCAAAACACACGCACACCCATGCAAGTGTGTGTGTGTGTTTTTGGTGTGAAATTACCCCCACTGTGCCAGTACGTACACTCTTCCATTGAGAGTGCAAGGGACACTCACTGGAAGCGAGGCTGGCCAGAAACTCGCAGTGCGCTTGCTCCAGGAGAGAGAGAGAGCGAGAGTACGGCACGAGAGCGCGAGACATTGGAGAGGAGACAGAAGAAAGGAAGGACGGGGATGAGAGAGCATGCGAGATCTTGGCGGAGTCCGGTAGAACTCGGCGGAAGTTGGGCGGACAACCTTTGGTTATAGGCCGTCCAAGAACTGCCGGAGCCTCTCGACTGTGCCCTGTGGGAGATCTGCTCATATGTTCCCAATCACGGCAGTCACACAGTCAGAGATGATTGATGCGTTCTCGATGCCTGTGTGTTGCTGTCGGCGCGTCACACAAACATGGTGCCGCCGGATAGAATTACCGACGTCAAGTTATCTCCCCGAAGGCCCGGGCGCAGCAACCAGGCTAATGTCAGGGTTTGATCGTACGTCCAAGTCCGGACACCCGGGCTCACGTTTCGTCTTCGGCGGCGCGCAAAGCGCTTCCCACACCGCACCCAGCGCCCCGGCCCCAAGATTCAACATAATTGCATGGTTCCGGTCCAACAGGCCGGCATTATGTCAGCGAATGTCGTGCGAATTGTGCTCCGGTTGCGTCGGGGTCCACTGTTCAACTAGGTTGATTACGCTGATGCGCTCGCCCCGCCATCGTTGTGGGGCTGATGAAGTGGAGGCGAACGATTTCAACATAATACGCGCGGGAATACAACGACACGGCAAACAGAACAAACATAGAAAAAAAGACGACAATGGGCAGCCGTTCAATCGATACTCACTCTTCCTGCAGCTCGATGCCACTGTCGTCATGGTGTCCGGTGGCGACCGTACCACCGTCGAGCGGGTGGTACCCGCCGGGATACTGCGACTGGTACTGGTGATGGTGCAGATGGTGGTGCTGGTGATGGTGGGCCTGCATCGGGGCGTGGTGGTGATGGGTGTGCGGGTGGGTCGAACCGGCCAGGGCCGCCGGGGCCGGGTAGTGGTGGTGCCCACTACCGCCGCTGTACACGGTCGTGTGGCCGGCGCCGGCTAGCACCGCCGGCGATTGAAAGAACTCCCGCTCGGCGTGCTCCGGCAGCGGGGTCGGCGTCTCGAACACCAGCGTCTCCACCATCGAACCTTTGGACGAGCCGAACGACACTCTGGAAGAAGAGCAAACCGGTGGGCGTTCAGCGACATAGACAGCTTGGCGTGTTTAAAGTGAGTTTGGGTCATGCGTTCCGAAGTAGACGGCAGGTTGCGATGAGAGTTGAAGATTTGACTCGATTACAGGAGTGGAAGATAGACTCCGGAAGGCTGGGTCATTACAAGATGCCCAAAACACGGACTCTCGAAGGCGGAAGTTTGATCTTCAAAACGAGAGTTAGATTTTCGAAGCTCACATATGCAATGACTAGCCTAGTTTTAAAGTTGGAGTTTACTTCAAAAACGTAGCAGACATGCTTTAACTTCACATCTGCACTTTGTTTTGACAGCATTTGACGATTTGACTCGGTTACAGGAGTGGAAGATAGACTCCGGAAGGGTGGGTCATTACAAGATGCCCAAGACACAGACTCTCGTAGTCGAAAGTTAGATCTCCAATGGAGTTAGATCTTCAAAAGCTCGCACACGCAATGCCTAACCTAGTTTTAAAGTTGGAGTTTACTTCAAAAGAATTGTAGACGTGCTCTAACTTCGCATCTGTACTATGTTTTGACAGCAGTCTAAATAGCGAATGTCCAGAGCGTGCTGCAGTCGAACCGAAGTCACAGTGCTTCCCAGGCCGCGTTCCAGTTTACCACAGATAAACAACGCACGCGAGGGCAAACAAAAAAAAAGCAACAACAACAGAACTTAATCGCCCATTCGTGGCGCGGAACGAACCCGGCGAAGAAATTGCACCGACCAATCCGGAGCACCAGCGACCGGAATGGAACGTTCGCTCATAAAACCCACCACTGGCTGGCGCAACACAAACAATTTGCTAAATTCTACATTTATGACATTTTGATGTTCCGGCGCAGGTCTCCGCCGTCTGGAGCTTTGGAGGGAGGCGGAAAAAATCGTTGCACGAGCCGGTGCAAATTATCGGCTGAAGTGAGTGAGTGAGTGAGTGAGTGAGCGCGCGCGCTCGCTCTCTCCGCGAGACGGTTCGCCTAATCTCCGCCTGGTACGCTGCAAAAGAGCACCACCAGCAACAGCAGCAGCGATGATTCTAAATTTATCTTTATTCAATTTGAACCGTGCCGAGTCAATTCGGTCCCCGCGGTGGCATTCGCGGGGTTGGACTCGGTGAAGGTGAAAATGCAGCGGGGCGCTGCGTGCGTGCCGGCCTGGCTGGGCGCGATTTGGCGCGTGGCTGCTGCCTCTCCGTTGTGCGCGGCGCAGAACGACACACAGAACGGTTTTGTTGTTGTTTTGGAATTGGAAGGGATTTTTAATCCTCTCGACCCGGCCCCTTCCTGCGAGACGGAGCGAGAGCAGGGAAATGATGTATTTTATTTCTATACATGTCGGAGATGTAAGATACAGCAGGCATCTTCCGGTAGTTGATCGATATTGCGTTGCACAGGATTGGGAGTAGGTATTTCTGCGCATTTCTTGGGTGAGCAATTCGCAATTCGCTACAATCACATCAGGATCTTAGGGTGGCGGATAGGCCCGAGAGAACTAAACCTTCTTGAGATGGTTGTTTGGGTTCTGAATAGCTTTTCGGAAAAGACCTGGATCTTAGACCACTTAGACAGTTTGGATACTCCTTTGCGCTTTCTTTTGGAGACTCTCTATGGAGAGATGTTTCTCACTCACTCACTTACTAGAAATGAGTGTGTGAGTTGAATGTTTGTAATGAAACGATCGAGTTAACTCATATAGAATTTAAATGACTCATTTGGGAGTTTTTCTGATATAACTCATTCAGGAGTGAGTTACTAGTCGTCGCGGGGATCCTGCTAAAAATGCTAAAAGAATGAGTGGAAGTCGTAAAACGAGCAGGTGTTGCTAACCGAGCGGGATTGGGAGGGAGTCGTTATAATCTAACTCCTTCGCTCACTCTTTTGGGATTCGGATCCCTACGGCTTCTTCTAACTAACTTCGGAGTGAGGTAGATTCCCACGACTCCCAAAAGAGTTTGCTAAGCGATTCTAATCCCATAGGCGAGTGAGTAACAGTGAGTTGTTATTCTCATCTCTAAAATGTACTGGAACAACGTTTCGTTAGCTTGGCAACTCCGGAGTACATACTGGGAGCAAAATTAAGTTGATCTCTAGAGCTGGAAGCAGAGCTCACCAAGAAATCGATAAAAAAACTTCTCTGATCTCTGCTGGAACTGACAAGACTAGCGGCGTTTTGGAGCCTAGCTTCCAACCAAATGCGCCTGCATGCAGTCTATCTTCCATATCACTACGATCTCTTTAGACGATCACTTTAGACGTCAACCAACATCTTAAAAATCGTTTAATCCCACACACACACACTCTTGTGATGGACGCCATCAGCCCCAGCACAAATCGCAACGCTTGAGAGAGGATGAGTGAGGAAACAAAACGTCGGAAAGTACCTTGTCGGGCCGCTTCCAGCGTACGAAACTCGAGAAGAACGCCGCAAAAAAAAACGCATTAACCTGCCCCGTACACGCACGAAACAAAAACAACACTTGCGACACGGCGGTGGCCGGTTCCGCTCACGGGCGTTAATTTTTGACACCAATCCCCAAACCGCCAACCGCCAGCTGGTCCAGTTCCAAGCACGGCTCCATGCAATTCACACACGGCGCAGCTCGAATGCAAAAGGCGCAACAGACAAAAGAAAAAAGAAGAAGCAGCGCCTTCCTAGCTCGTAAAAGTTGTTAATAGGGGCTATTTTGGTGTTACTTTGGCGAGCGGGCGCGCGTCTGTGGCGCTTTTTGTCTGTCAAAACGCATCGTCCCCTTGCGGGGGAGTGTGAGTGTGCCCGGGCAGGAGGCAGAAGGCTTTCTCCATCATCGGGGCGCCGACACCGGCTGCAGCTGCTGCCATCACCGATCGGATCGATCCGTTCCGATTTCGTGCCGGGGCCGGGAGGGGGGAAAATTGAGCGCTTCGCGGGAAAGAAAAGCGAATGGTCGCGGACGTCTGCGAGACGTCCGCGGAACGCCCGCTTTGCTTCGCTTCTCACGGCTCCACACAGACCTTCCCACCCGGCGTAAGTGTCTCGTTTCGGGAACGAAAACACAGCGCGCGACACGTTGGAACGGTGCAGCGGGCGGAAAAAAAACCTGAGGAACACAGAAGAGGAAGAAGAAGAGCTGGAAGAAAACGACGCTCCGACCAAGCGGCAGGCAAACTAGGTGAAAATAGGAAAGGCAGCAACACAGCCCCTT
Source organism: Anopheles dirus (assembly GCA_000349145.1). NCBI lineage: Eukaryota > Metazoa > Arthropoda > Insecta > Diptera > Culicidae > Anopheles > Anopheles dirus. The sequence goes on along the minus strand of KB672491.1, from coordinate 681,104 downwards.
CTGCACCGCGACAACGAGAGCGAGCGCATCCGACGACACACACACACACACACACACAGGAGCGAAACGAGCGAACTCGCTCGAACCAGCTCATTGTTCGCTACGAGCAGTTAATCGATCATCGATATCCGCCGTCGTCCATTACGATAACGGATACACGTCGATATTACCCCCTATTTGCACAAGCGGAGAAGGCGTTTCGTCGAGAAAGAGAGAGAGAGTTCTCTCTCGCTCGCTTCCATACGTGGTGGCGTTGTTGCGCTGCTAATTGCTGGGATAATTGAAACAAACACACAAACAAATTTCTTGCAACGCTAGCTGCAGAAGCTGACTCTTCCTGCCGGAGGCTACCCTCCACACAGACACTCGTCATCTGGATTGAGCGTCACGCTGTCACCGAAAGGTGACAGATCGAGAAAGGGTTAATTAAACGTCAGATCGTGCAAGAGTACGCTTTCTTCCACCACGGCGGTGCCCGGCTTCCTCGCAGGCGCACAAACAGAGCCCCAAGAAGCGAACCTCCCGAGAGCGAGTGTTTATTGTTAACCGGCGGCCATTGTGTCAATTGCGCGCATCCAGGTCGCGGTCCCAGGCGTGGGTGATGACGGTGCGCATCTCACGGCTGACGATCGCTCGCCCACCTCGTTGGGACGCTTTTCTCTAATCAAAAAACCATTGGCTGGTACAGAAAGTGGCCGCGCAATGTATGATAATTGGGGCTAATCGGCACGACGCAGCCGCATCGAGCCCGATCGAACCGATCGTTAAGTGTCATGGAACCCGGCGGGCGCTGGCGCGTTCGAACGGTACGCCGTAATTATGCCGGTGTCTCCGGCCAGACCCGCGATCCTCGCCAAACATTGCCCGAGTGCAGCCCAAGAGGTTCACAACCGCTCGGATCGCCGGTTGAGCCGGAGCATCGGTCGCAATTAAACCATCCAACCCATCCGCTCACTCCCAGGACACATTCTGGCGTTCCCGCGCCTGGCTCCGGAGCGAAAGTACGCTCCACGGTCGTTGATCGGGCCGGACTTTGCCAGGCTTGCCGGTGCATGTTTTATTCAACCCGGGCGAAAGTCTGCTAACTTGCGCCGCTTGCTACTACCGCGTGCGCTTGGCCGCAGCAGCAGCCGCATCGTCATCATTATCATTAAACAAACCCGATCGACGGGACGGAGATCGCTAGAATGTGGCTCCTGGCTGCTCGGCTAGCGGAAGAGCCCCATTATGCCGGCGAAAGGGGCCCATTTTCACCTTCGTCTGCCGGCTGTCGTCGGCGCTGGGAAATGGCGCTTTTCCCACACACACACTCACACACACAACAGCGCCAACAATCGATCGATCGAGAAGAGCGACGAAGTGCGCAGCGAACAAACGGTTAGTTGTGGTACGTTTTCCGCCATTCCGGTGGCGACTTATTTTAACGGCGTGGATCTGAATCTTGGCTTGGAGTGATGATGTCCAAAGTCCAAGACACACGCTTCTGAACACACGATCTGAATCTCGCTTGGAGTGGTGATGCCCAAAGTCCAAGACACACACGAAGAAGAAGACGACGATCCCCAGTGGTTCCATGAGCCAGATCTTCCAGATCCAGATCTCGGACCTCCGGATGACGCTCTCAGCCAGTGAGTCAGAACTCAGAACCAGAACCAGCGCGCCGGGGTGACCGCCGGGCACCGAAACTTGCGAATCCGCGATGGTCCATCAAAATTCCATCCGCACGGCTCTAATGCAATCCGCAACATCGCGGCGCTGCTCGCGTTTTAGACGAGCGTTGCGACTGGGAAGCGGTGCGCATTCCGTTTTATTTTTGTTTTTGGATAGACCGCGGCCTTTGGATGTTTGGCAGCGCCTGACTGAGTCATTCGCACGCCGGCAGTAATCTGGGTTCGTGGTTCGGCTGCCCTTTCGCGGCAGGGCGGGCATTTTCGTCGTTCACGTGTCGGGGCCGGCAAACATCTGGCTACACCGGCTGATGTCATCGCCGGGCGGTTTTGCCGTACAGTGGGTGTTGTTGTTGTGTTTGCCACTGTTTACGTGAAGCAGCTGATTGTGCTGGCTGGCGGCGGGCGGAGAAGAACAACACGCAAACGCCAACACCGCCTACAGGCTTCGGCGGGCTACATTGCCCGGTATCGAATCGATCGGCGTATTGAGATCATTCAACATGCGGCCGGGTACTGCAGCTCCTCCCTAAGCGCTTCCCCAGACATGGGGAACCGTCAGACAAGTCACCTGGATGATGATGGAGGCAAGCAAATGAATAGGACAAGGAAAAAAAAGCACGTAGTAAGCAGGAAATGGTAACGGCAACTCACCAGTTGGCCAGAGCTGTCAAACTCTGCCTATGTTCCGTTCGTGTTTCACACCCAAACATATTCCTAACTTAAACCATAGATCCGGAGACGTTTGGCGTTTTCGGAACCAGATGTACTGAGAGTTCTTCTGGTTCTATCACTGAACTCTTTGGCGACCTGCCATCTGGTCACGAATGTACTAAACGCACGAGATTTGCTTCAACTAGCATTCAGAGATAGCAGATGTGGTCTAAACTAACCAAGAAGCGCATCTTCTCCTCTCCTAAATGCAAATTACGGGCCACTCCATGTTTGACAGCCCTGAGTGCACTAACGTCCGCAACGGTGAACGTTTGTTCCGAACCGTTTTCTCCCCCCCTCGACTCCGTATATCCGAAGAGAGACCCCCGGTAGCTTGACCTGGAGCTAGCGCTCGCTTTGGTTGTTTACGCGTGTGCATGTAGCTTCTTAACGGTACCCGGGACGCTTCGTTCATCGAATTTCCTTCGGCTAAACAACGGCAAACCGTAGCCCGTATTAGCCCACCAGTTTGTGTGTGTTTTTTTTTTGCTGCTTGTTTCGTACAGTAACTGCTGCTCCTCCACATTCTCCCGGTCTTCTCGGTCTTTATTGACAGCAACGTCCGACGTGCATGCGGGGGAGGGAGGAAGCGCGGGTAACGAGATGGCGGGTTCGGATGGTTCCTCTATTGCGCCGCCATTGAACGTTTCACAGCTTTTCACAGCTGTTTCGAAACGGGGCAACAGATAGAGAGAGAGAGTGGCGTTTCAACAAGCGACTCGCGGCAATGTCGTCATCCCGCGGAAGGGTCGATATAAGTGTTATGGAGGAAGTCGACTCCCAGCTTTTCCTACAGAAGATCTCAAAATTCCACAAACATTTAAAAACCACCACAGCTGTACTCGACTGGATATGGCAGGAGACTCCAAAGGCTAGATAGAACCTACATTCCTACTTCACACCTGTCAACGGACATGCGTCTGTCACACGGGGAGCTGTCAAAAAGTTGAAGGCGTCACTGATCCTTTGATTGATATCAATACTATTGTCGTCCAAGGTAAGACTAACTGCTACATAATCAAACTTTAGAGCTCATGTGTAGATTCCGTTGCCGCCAAGAAACGTCAGTTCGCAAAATTGTCGTACTGGATGTTGTCAGTGCACACTTCGTGTCTACTGGGTATGCACGATGAAGTTTGATCTATTAAGGACCAAACAAAAATGCTTCAAATATCTTTAACTCAAAAAAGAACTTTAATGCACTGTGTCCTCTCGAGTGAGCTTCAAGTGCGCAAAACGACAGATGACGGCTGATGGTATCATCATGCACCGCCCATCTGATTGCATAAGACGGACAGGCGGTTCCAGGGTGCCAGGACTGAGAGGCACCGTGAGCGTGAAACAAACGGGCAGAACAACAACACCGGCGTCCGGAAAATTAGTGCCAATTAGAGCGATGACTTCCCCCCAGCCTGTCCGCCGCTATCCGCCAGCATTGCATCGCACATTTCCGCACGGTTTCGCCCGATCGCGTCGGCCCGTTCCGTCCCGTCGTCCGTGGGACAAATTTGTGCAATTTGTGCGATCGTGGCAGCGGGGAGGGGAACATTTTGCTTTTGTTTTCACCCATCGATCACAACACGCCCGGGGGAGCGGACCGCCGGCAAACGAACATGGAAGTGACGTAACACGACCGCAGCTATAAAGATTAGCTACCGCCCTTGACGTCTAAATCTAATTTAGGTAGTGGGCGAGCCAGCTTTAGGAGTGAGCCAGCAGGCGTTTGTTTCAGAACCTGTCAGTAGCGCTGGAGGTATCATTCGTGGCCACTGTTACTTCATCGCAAGATGTCGGAAATTTCTCCGACAACTAGCTCCGACAGTTTCAGCGATTCAGCTGTTATTTTTTTGTTTGTTGTTTGTTTTGCCTTGTGTTTGCGATAAGGCAGTTGAACAACAAGCAAGACAGGTACAGCGGTTGTAATTACCACCATGCGCACAGCTATCAACAGCTTCCGATCAGGCGTTCAGAGCGCGTTCTGCACGATTGATTAACCTGAGCGATTAGCCGGAACGAACCAACAGTTTTGTGCGCTAAAATGAGCTAATGGTGTTGTTTTCCCCCCTCCAAGCGCCGATAGCACCCACTGCAACCGGCGCAATAGTTCTTATCACGATCCAACCGTTCGTCTCGGGATTCGATGTTTGGAGAACAGGAAGAAATGGAAATTGGCAGCAAATGGGGCTGCGCCTGCAAAACTTTGGACGTTCTTATCAACTTGCCGCTTTCGTTTCCGCGAAAGCGTTTCATGCATGCCAATGTGCTGGAAGCGCTGGACTACCGGCCTGTACGAATCAGGTGCCGATATTGCTCACCCTACCCTACACTGCGCGGGTGCGAACAATCGTTGGAGTGCGAGCAGACCGTATCGTTTTAATGAAAATCGATTCCACATCCTTCGGCGGGGCCATTTCACACTAAGGGTCTAATAACCGCACTTTCAACCCACTGGAACACCTCAAAGCGATAGTTTTTAGCACCCTTTGTTTGTGACACTTCATTCCAGGAAGGTGTTCTCCCTCTCTCTCTCTCTCTCGCTCTTTTCTTTGCCACTCTCTCACTCACTTGGTGTTCTTTTCGACGTGCATCGCTGCAGTAACGATTTCTTTTGGTCAAACAGCAAAAAAAAATGGCCATGCACCACCAACACCACCACACGTGACCTTCAATAGTGGCAGGAGAGAGAGAGAAGAAAAAAAAGCTACCCCAGAAAAGATTTTGGGATGGCTTCCGGCGAGATTCGCACGTACATACCGTGCACTCTGAATACCAGCGCTGCAAAACCAGCTGCCAGATGCGACGGATGACGCCAGCGTCGACGCAGTCGGGGCGGTTGACCTTGAATCCTTTGCGAGAAGCGTATTTAACGCGTAGGGGAAGAGACGAAAAAAAAACGCGCGCTCCTTCAAGAAACACGATAGCGCGCGCGGACGTCATTCTGTGAGTGTGTGTGTGTGTGTATATGAGGGGGGGGGCTTATCCTCCCCCATCTGCTAGCCGCATGTTATTGGCAAGCAGGCCCACCCTCTCCGTCCAACCCAGCGCGAGCCGAACTACATTCGGAAATATATTCGAGACGCAGTTGATGGTTTGGAGCGCAGCCAGGATACTGTTTCGGGTGCATGGGCTGTTTCCAACATGGCGCGGCAATATTCGTCGGCCAAAGCGCAATACTAAACAACAACAAAAACAGTGCGGCTCCATCATCTACATGAGATCGCAAACCGGGCAGAAACCACTGCAACGCTGAGATATTGATTTTCCCCCTCCTGTGGAGAAGGAATTGTTGCGTTTAGCTGGGTTAGAGCCGCGAGCTAGATGGCTCAGTAACAGAGGAAACTTTGGAGGTGCGATATAGTTGGATACATGTTCTAGGCCACTCCGGTGCGGATGACCCAAGGCGGATCCTGTTCAGCGTGAGTCTCTGTGAGTCTCCGGACTCCGCTCCGGAAGTATCCGCACTGGAGCTAACTTGCCAGGAGGAAGTTACGTTCTGGTGCAGAACACTCATCCTTACAACATTCCAAAAGGAAATTATCATCTATAGGATAATGCAAGCTCGGTGACATCCGTTCTGGAGACTTCTCTGGAGCACCTTACAACTTGCCAAGAGGAAGTTATTTTATGGAGAATAACACTACTCCAGAGAGTCTTGAAACATACCCAACAAAAAAAAAGGAACACTCTGGGGGAGAATACAAATCTGAAGACATCCGTGCTGGAGATATCGCGAGAACAAGTCTTTAGGTCTGGACAAACGACTTACCTTTTCAGTGTGACGTTCTTGTTACCGCCGAGCTTGTTCAGCTTCACCTTCTTGCCGCCTCCACCACCACCACCGCCACCGGTGGTAGCTGTCGACCCGGAACCGCCCGCACCGGTCGCGGAGTCGGAGTCACTGCCGAGTGAGACGTCGGCACCGCCGCCGCCACCACCACCGATCTCGGACGGTTCCAGCGGTGGTAGCGGTGCGACCGCCGGGTCGCCCCCGTTCAGGTTCCCGTTCAGACTGTTCATCGTGTTCCGGCAGTTGCCGTTGCTGCGCGAGAAGGACGCGGAGCGCGTCGGTTCGGTCGTGGCCGCCGGGTACGGCCACTCCTGCTGCTGCTGTTGCTGCTGTTGCTGCCCCTGTTCGACACTCGTATTGCGCAGATTGTTCGCACTGACCAGCAGCCGGTGGTGATCCTCGTCGTCATTGTCGCCGCTCACGGCAATGTAGCCATTGTAGTAGGCGCCGGCTTGGGCCGGCCCGCCGCCGTTCGACGGTTTCAGCACCCCGGCCAGCTTGGGCTGGGCCGGAGGGCCGGCATGGTTGCCGTTGGTGGGCGCCTTCTTCCCGTGCCGACCGCCCCCGTTCGTCACCACGATCAGGTTGTTGAAGTTCTTGTCACTCTTCACTGCACTGCCGCGGCACGGGCGCACCGGCCGGTCATCGATACCGCTGCGGCCGTTCCGTCCGCGGACTTCGTTCTCGTCGTCCTCCTCCTCCTCGTCGTCGTCGTCGTCGTCCTCGTCCTCGTCGCGCTGCGTACCGGCCGCGGCCAGCAGGTTCGTGCTCTCGTCGCACTGTTCCGGCTCGAGCGGTTCGTCCGCGCTCTGGAGGCCGCGCGCCTCCGACCCGGACCCGCTGCCGATCAGCTGGTAGCGGTGGGTCGCCGTGCCGTGTTTGATTGTTGGCTTGATGATGGAGCGCACGGTGGGCGCGGTGGGGGCTGCCACCGCACCGGAGCCCGCCCCCGTGCCAGAACCGCCGGCCCCGATGGAATGGGTTGTCGCAGGCTGTGCCGCGGTGGCCGCGGTTGCGGTCGTCGTCGTCAGGTTGAGGCTCAGGTTACGCGTCGCCGTCGCTGCTGCTGCTGCAGCCGCTGCGGATGGCGATTTTTCCTCGACTGGCAGCATGTAGGAGAGCATGTTGGCAGCAGTGCAGCGAACGAGCGCGCCCGCTCGCTGCAGTTGCAACTGCGCTCACGGCACCGCTGGCGCACCGATGACCCAGAGCACACCAGCGACGACACGCGACAACCGAGCGCCTGGTCCTGCCTCCGGCAGCCTGCCCGGCTCGCTGCTCCTAGCGGTGCGCCTGTGACAGGTAGAGGGGCCCACGTGAGTGCCCCGGGTGGGCGGTGTGCGGGAAGGAAAAAGAAGAAAACGATATATTTAGCACGGGAGTGAAGGTGAGCGCTCGCTGCGCTGCTACGGGGTGCGCTGAGTGTGTGCGTTGTTTGTTTTTGCGAGACACACACGCGCGCGCTCGCCTTAGTATTACGTGCTAGTGTACCCGCACACCTGGCTATCACTCCGCAGAAGCTAGCCTCGGTATACTAAACGTGCGAGACGCTGCAGCGCTTGATACAGGTGGCAAACGGGACGCGAACAGCACACGGGCACTGTGCAGGGAGGTTCGTGCACACAAAACAGAAGCTACTACACCGCCGTCATCACATCTGCTCAACTCGCTCTCTCTCACTCTCTCGCTCGCTTGACGTTTCCTCTCTAACTCTCTTGCTCTAATTTCGGTGTTGCTCGAGCTAAATTGGCTCCCCTTCCGCCAGCAGGAAACGTAAACATACACACTCTCTCTCACTCTCTCGCTCATACTCTCTTTCTCCCTGGTATCCCCAGGGATGCGACTGGAAATTGCACAACCGTTCTATCCATCCTATGCGCGCTGCGTCCGCAATTAGTAAATTTGGCAGTACGGCCACACAAACACACCTGCGGGTCGTTACTGCTCCGCTCCGTTGCTCCGTTTGATTGGTTGATTGCAGCGGTCCCGCTCTCGTCCGAGTCCTCCGTCACGAGATTTATCTCCGCCCGATGACACACACAAACAAAAAACACATGCGCTCGCCGAAAGGTTGTTTTGTTCTCTCGGGTCGCTCCTGTACTCCCGGATCTACTAAGACTTCGGTGCTCACGTGAGAACCCACTCTCTCCCTCTCTCTCTCTCTCGCTCTTGGGCGCGTGATTATTGTTTTGCTCCCTGCTTCTCGGTCACAGGATGCGCGCCAGCGAGAATAAGAAGGTATGCAAAACTACTCGACTGCTGCTGCCCGAAACACACACATACACACGGACACAAACACACGCGACGTGAGTCGGCCAACTTTACTACGCAGTATCGTTTAGTGAGGGGGAACGAATTCTATTGCTTGCCCGTAAGCAATCGCTCTTAGCCACTTGTTTTCATTTTCATTTTTATTATGACTTTTTCACCTAAAGCACGCACACACACACCCACACACACACACTCGACACTTCGCACGTAATCCTGTGGACGCCGGCGCTCGGTTTTGGTTGTTGTTTTACGTTGCGTGCTGTCGAACCCTCCCGGGCCACTGTCGCCACGGTAAGGAACGCAAGGACACGCGCCACGTCCGGTTCGGTCCTGTCGGGTTGAGGGGAGAGGCAGAAGGAAACAAACCGATGAGATTAGCATTATACAGCGAAGGGGGGAGGGTCTGCGGGTGAAATATGGGACATAATTCTTGGCCTTTGTGTGCCTGCTTCAGTTGCGCTCCAGTTCTGAACTGGGTAGTTGGGAGCTGTCAAAAGTGACAGTTTTGAAACGTCACAACTTTGTGGTGGCAGGAGAGAGTAGTGAAAGTGACGCTTCGCTCGTTGCAAAATGGGCTGGAATAGCTTTGGATCAATAGCTCCGCATCTTGACGTATAGTATGCTATTATGGCTAGTATATCTGTCACTATCTGACAGTTCTTGCCCAGCATTGTCTACTGCTCTATGTTCCTGATGGATAGGCTCTGAGATGAGTATCATGATGCATCACACAATTTGTATTACACAGTGTATTCGTGCATATGTAACGTTCCGAACATTCCATTTCTGAAGCTTAAGGTAAAGTTGATATATACTCTATGGATATGGATATAGATTTTGCTTGGAAATTGCTGATTGTTGTACAATGATATTGATCCTAAAGAACCTTCTTAGTAAACTTGGTACAATCAAGATTGAAGATTCAGATATACTAGGTCCAAGTCATTGACGTATAGCTGTGCAGACAGAAGTCAATGATAAACAAAAGCAGTGCCTTCGCATTGAATCGTTCTCCCCAAACAAAACACACCTGAGCACACTCCCTAAATCAACCAGATAATCTACTCCTACCTTTCCCAACAGATCCAAATAAAAGCTATTCACACACACACATACACGCACACACACAAATAGCGCCGAAGGAAGAACGCTTCGAGGTGTGGTGTGTACTTAATATTTATTGGAAAAAAAATCCCACTAATGACCGGCAAAACTTAACGATGACCCCTTTTTACCCCTCACCAACTCTCCTTCTCGCAGCAATGTATGTGTATATGTGTGTGTGTGTGTGTTGGAATATATGTGTAGTTTGGTCGCGTTTGCGAGAGGAGCACCAACTAGCACAGAGGAACGTGCAGGGCGTGCTGGCGAGCAGGCCCGAGCATCGTGACTTGGCTGGCTGCGCGAAAGTGAAAGAACGGTGTCTTTCTCTTCTCTCGGCTCGCCCCCTTTACGCGCCCTTTTGACAGGCCTGTCCACGGTACACGACTTTTCCGACACGTTTTTCTTTCCCCACTGCGAAAGCGGTGAAGAAAGGGGGGCCGGGCGGGGGGAAAAAGGGCAGGCGGCATGGGCTAGGGGCCGTTTTGAAAAGCGTTCCGAGCTCCGCTCCGGAGGGTAATTTCCCGAACGGAAAAACCTGGCACTCGGGGTGCGGCGGTACGGATGAACTATTAAAACGGAAAGGAAATATTGATTTTTAAGCATTTGGCCGCTCCGGGCACGATGGTGCGCCTCCTTCCCTGCAAACTAATTCCCGCACAGACACACACACACACACACTTACATACACATAGATACACCACCGATTGGTACGAGTACGTGTGTGTTCCCTTCGCTCCCGGTTCTGATTGAGGAAGGCACTCGGCCGAATTGAAAGGATGAGCGCATACGGGCACAGTGCGCGCCATAAAAACAGGCGCGCTGAATCGCTTTTTAACAGACAATATTGTTCATTATGTGCCGTATTTTATCGCTCGATTTAGGTGATCGAGTTGAATAAAAAAATTATGATTTTTGCATAAGTTTTCAGTACTTTTCAGTAGCAAAATTAAGTTCTACACCTCTGCATACTTTCGATTATCTTTCAATCTGATCTTTGATGTGATCTTTTGAAGTTATGTTAGATTTAAAAATAGTATTACAATTAACGATTAATTTTTTTAGAATGTTATCAGTCTTATTCGTCTAGAAACTCCCTCGAAATAACTTCTTTAGTAGATAACTTCTTCTACTAGGACGGTATACGCCCAAGCACTAACCGAGGTGCGCTGTTGTATAGGTTTGCTCTGTATATCACCCGAATATGTTATAAAATATGGACAATATATAGAAAAAGCAAAAAATGGACGTTCAAAAATATCACCTTGCAGTCGGAGCTATGAACCGTGTTTTCAGAATAAATCAAAACTTATAATTTTCCTCACTCACCAGTTGCAATGCAACTCCTTGATACACGGGCTTTAAATTCTTGGAAAGTGAGATATCAAGCAGGTTCGATTTGATGTCTACTCTAAATAGCTTGTAGATACTGTAAAACCTCCCAAACACAGAAAGTCCCACAAAGATGCACACTTTGGCAGTTGGTTCGTATTCAATGTACTTTTTGTCTCTTAAAACCGGCGTTGCTATCGCTTTATTGTCTGTCAGCTCGTTTGGGATGCGTTTACAGTATGTGTTTGAAAAGATCTACAGTCTACAAGATCTTGTAGATCTACAATTAAGGTGCATGAGTTGACTAGCTTGTATATAAAGCTTGTATATTGCTTAGAAAAGACATACCTTCGCGTCTTTCAGACTCTTTTTTCCGAGAATGCTTCCAAAGAAAGCAGTTCCTTTGGCTGCTATGTTTGGAAGGATTCACTAGAACATCTGTCACGTTGAACATCTGTTCCGATTCGTTACATATTGTGAAAGAAATAGAATTTGATACTGAAACGGATGTTTTGATATGTTCGCGATGAAGTTTGGCGTCTTCTATCATCTACTAGACGAACACATAAGAGAGTGTTCTAACCAAGCCTCGAGTGATGCCTTTCTGGAACACACTGTACCAGTGGTGCGACGTAAAATTGTGCATTTGTTTTGTTTTTTTTTGTACCCCCTCCCTAGGGGAGGAGGTATAAACCAGAAACTTTAAACTATTTCGCCGGGGCATGACATCAAACGGAGCGGTGATTTACGGGCCGGGCGATTGGCGTACCCAAGCGAAGAAGGGAAACCTCCCTTCGCAAAACAAAACAAAAACCGCATATGAGCTGCAGCGATTCGGTTTATTGGCCCCGAACGTCCCGAAAACAACACAACGCAATCACGCGCTTTCTAGCCTGTTTATTTACACACGATACAAATCGGACACGTTTTTTTTTTCTTTCTCCCCTCCCCCCTCGCTCACCCCTCCCTCTCTCGTTGCGATTTCGCATTCGAGAACCCCGGCGTGTGCGTTGCGAAGAGCGCGAGTCGCGGTTGGTTGACGCCCTTCTCGCGCGCCGTACCCATTTTTCCAACCATTTTCTTTCGCGGGCGTCGTCTTCGGGGACGCCGCAACCCACCCCAACACCCACGTCACCCCGCCCCCTGCAAAGCGCAGCATTTTCATTCGCATTGATTAGACAACAGTTCGCTTTCAGGCTGCCCGCAACGCGATAACGCGCACAGCCACAGCCGCTAAGTAATTGATTTTTTTTAAGTTCCACTATCGCTTTTGTGTTCTTCTGCTTCATGTGTTTCTGTTGTTGTTCTGCTGGGGAGAACTTTCTGCAAGCGTTCCTGTGCACGCCATTACAAACATTCCAAACATTGTGGTTTAGCACCTGTCAAAGCCATGTCTCGAATACAACTTTTGTATGCCCGAAGTAGCTCTTTGACAGTCAGATCCCGTCCAAAACGATCCAGTGTATTTGGCCTAGAACTCGTCGACTTCAAAGGTACCTAATTAGTGTTTTTTTTTTCATTTCGAACCACACGTCGGTGTGCACGGAATGATAACAAGTCGTCGTCACACGGAAGATAGCACTAACAACCTTGGCCTACTAGGTTTGGTCTGGTCTAGGACAATAAGTCACCGCGACAACTTGTGCTCACGCCAGCTTCAAAACAAACGTATGCTACAAAAAATATTTGTTTTCCGACAGTCAAACAGTTTTTTGTACAGTATAATGACAGCTAGTGTATGACAGCTCGTAAGGGATGCATTTACAACATACGCTCGCGAGTTATAGACGATAATTACAAAAAAAGTACTCTCTTGTTGAATGAGTTCCACGTTCCACACGTTTTCCGTCTCAACGAGACCTCGGACGTACGTTTCAAGAGTTTATACACGCTTGGAACTTCCACGGGTTCACTAGGCAGTAGTAGATAGTGCTTACAGAAGATACACCATCGGCGTCTGTCCAATATCTTTGTTCAGGAATGCAAAAAAACAACAATTAAAGGAAATATAAATACAGCATTGCCTCCTCAAGAAAGCAAGTCTCTAAAAGATGCACATTTTGACAGTTCCTTTTGACAGTCTCTCAAAGATGGAACGCCTAGTATTCCAAAGTCGTCATTGCCTACGTGCTTTGATTGGCAAACTGTCAGTTCGTTTGGGATGTCAAACACTAAAAAACTTGTTCATTTGACATATGTCAAAATGCGTGTTTTTGAAAGACTTTATGTTTTCTGGAGGTTGAAATGTATTTTTTAAGTATAGCTACCACCCGAGAGAGGGCGCCACTTGCACAAAAGTTGATAGGTGCTAGCAACAAATCTTACCCGTTGTTTTTGGGTGAAATATGTACACCTAAGTCGACGCATAAATGAAGTCCAGGCTTGGACTCCACTCCGAAAATTGGGTGTGAAAATTGAACACTAGCAAACGGTAGCAAATGGAGACCTGGGTGTATTGAAACATATCCAACACTAGCAGCAGCAACAAACGCTAAACGATGCTTTCTAGTAGCAGCTCGTTTCGAAATTGCACATTGTGAAAGCCGCACGGTATTGGAATGGGCGTAATATTAGGCGCTGCGAAAGTACCGACTATTGTTGTTTCTGCAATTCCGGGCCCCCCCCCCCCCCACTGTTCCGGGGTGGGCCGATTTTGTTCCCATTCGCAGCACAACGACAGCAAAAATGCGTTCATCATTCTTTACCCCGTCCGCGGCGGCCTGTCATCAAGCCCACCCCGCCAGTCTGTCCCCTCCGGGCCGATGGGAGCAGAAACACGGCGTTGGAATCTTCCCCGCCGAAGCTAACCGCAGCAGCAGCAGCAGCAGCAGTAGCAAAAACACCAACACCGGCATGCCGGACTGTTGGCCGGAAACTGCCTCGACTCTGGCCCGGTTGGCCGAAACGGAAAGTGACGGCGGCCGCGATTGCAGAAGCGCCCGAAACCGGCTATTGCAAGCTTGCCGACCAGGGCCAACTGGACCGTGACTGATAGTGAAGTGATCGCGTCGGACGTACCTTTGGCAGCCGGGGGCCTTGTGGGGCACATATTACACAACGGCAGCAGAAGGAGTCGTTGCGCGCGTTGCCAGCGCCTTTCGATTGGTGTTTGTGTGTGTTTTTTTTACGTAATTTTCGTACATTTAAACAGAGGACTACGCAAAAACGATCAGATTTGCTTGGCCGGTCGTGCAGAAATATAATTTTGCCCAAGGAGTGAGTGTGCTTCGTTTTATAACCGCACACTGCGTCCCACAGCGAGTCATCAGCTTTAGGAGCGGGTCCGAGTATCTCTCAAGGCACCGTTGATGTTTTGAGGTACAGAAACTTTACTGGGATCTTGCTACTGTGCACACCAACACCAGCAAAGCGATTTAATGTTCTTGACAATATAACCAGCAGGTTGTGGATATCTGGAAAACTTTGAAAGGCACCTCCAATATCTCACTCTGGAGCATGGAGCAACTGGAAACTCCAACATCTGGTCGCAGTTCAAACGGTTCCCCCAGCAGATTCCAAACATTTGAGTGAGTTTGTAGAAGTCTAGTGTGTCGCGCCCAGACATTTCGAGAGATTTCTTTTATGAATTGCTACCAGTCCTAGAAGGGGAGTTTGGAACCCCTAGCGTCACCGGCTCGATTCGACGCGCTCGTTAGCCACACTGCCTGGTACCGACCGATTCCAGCGCGAAGAAAGCGAACCTCCGGGAGCATTTTGGGAAATTGTTTTATTTTGATTTTTATTGCATTTTCATCGGTAATTGAACGGGCACCCCCTTAAGTAGCGCATTGACGGCGGCGATCGAGACTCTGCTCGGGAGCGTCTCGGGATAAGCCCACGCGGTCGGCCCTCGCACGCCCATAAATATCAATTGGTGCTTTCGGCTCGGTTTCCTCAAAACCCGTCGTCTCACGGCGGACTGATTTGGTCCAATTGCTCCGGTTCCGGATTAACCCGATCGGCAGTGACGTGACGAACGGTCGTTCCCGGGCGTCGCTTCGGTGTGCTCCATTTTGGGATTGCGGGCCATTCGTCGCTTCCGGCTGCCGATCGATCACCCGGGTGGAGAGTCTTAAGTTGGGTGGAACCCTCCCTAAGAGTGTCCAACATGTGTTCCACCAGAAAGATTCTAAAAGGTGTCCATAGCGCGTTGGAAAATGGAGCAACTGCCGAGAATGGTTGGAAAAGGGTCCAAACAGAGGCTAACAGAGAGGCGACTTCCAAAAAGAGGCCACCAAGCGTTGGAAAAAGGGGCCAACTCCCCCACTCGAAAGAACTCCGAGGGAGAGAGAGAGGGTTTGGAAACAGGCACAACGTCCCAAAACGGGTCCCGACTCCCTAAAAGAGGAGCCCAAGAAGGGGTTTGGATAAAAAGGGATTGCTCTCCACAAGAGTCGACACCGTGTTCGAGCAGCGCCACCCAAAACAAGCGCCAACATCCACACCATTGTTTGGACGTCAAGCGGCCGTGTATCCCTTTTTTGGGGGACAGGAAGCTCACTCCTTGCCCGATCGATTCGGGCCGTCCCGTCCCCCGTCCCAACAGCTACCGCATTGTTGGCAATGCTATTAGCCGTACAGACAGGAAGAGAGCGCAACCCGACACGTACGGCTTCCCGTGCACGCCCCGTGCGTTGTCACGTCTGGGCACGCAAACTGGGTTAGGAACCGGGGACCGCGCTGCGCTGCGCTGAATGCACCACCATCGGTGGCCCGGAAGCCACAAAACGTACCGGGCGCTAGAAGGCACGGTGTTGTTTTGATGTGGTGGAATAAAAATAACCCGGAATCAACCTGGCGGCGGAGGCGGCGGCGGCGCTCGGGAACGTGAATTCTCGATTATCGGAAATGTGACACCCGTGCGCGCCGCACCCGACCCGGTTCCCCGGCGCAGGGATTTAAGGAACAACAGCTTGTTTTGTTGTGTGTTTTTCAAGAAAACCTGACAGTGACCTAAGCCCAATGGCTGTGACTAAGGTGCGCACCAGGCGGAGTCTGGTCCTAGTGGCGATGTAACTACCCGCCGTCGACGTGACCCAAGTCAGCATACTGCCGCACTTACCGGCTGGTTAGTCCAGACGTCCAGACCAAGACCGGGTCACCAGAAGCAACCGTTTCTTAAAGCCCTTCCACGGTGCGCCCTTCGGGTGCTATAGTTTGATGGTTGATTGCTAGCGATGGTTGCTGCTGCTGCTGCTGCCGCCACTTGCGGCCGCTAATGCCAATGTTGATGATGATTGGAGAAAATGAGCAACGCAGCTCGCCGCCGAGCGGTCCGTTGCGACCTAGACGGACGGGGCAAAGAAAAACGAGATCGAGTATAAATGGTACGAAAAGTGTGTCAACGAGCGTTATAATTAGGTTCAATTCGGCAGCGCCCGGAACAGGGCGAGCGGGTGGCACGGGGGGGGGGGAGGGGAATGGGCGGGATGCGAGGGAAAGCGGGCGGAAATAGATATTGGTATGGGATGCCGTACGCAAATTGCGTTTACATGCGCGGCGCACATGACGAACGGTTCTGCTTCGGGCCTAATGGTCAACTAATAAGCCAGCGAGCGGGCGCAGCGCCCGGAATGACATGAAAATCACATCCCGAGCGCGCTTTGCTCTAGCGGAGCCAAAACCGGCATCGCAGCCGGCCGAACGTTATCAACCTCCAGCGTGTGCTTGCTGCGAGCGGCAGGCTAGACTAGTGCGTGCGTCACCGTACGTCACACCGGAGGAAACGCGTTCGAATCCTTGCGCTACAGCCGGGGAGGGGGAGCTATGACCAAACAAAAACTTTTCACTCGGCGAAACCGTGTCTGCACGCGTCGAGAATGGGGGTTTTCTCTCTACGGAAGAGAGATAATCATTACGTTCTTTGGCAGGAGACTCCCAGGATGTCTTTTCACCACCAGTAGACGACAGCCAGAAAAAAAACTCATCTCTCAAATCGGTTTTTCACCGCAGGATGAGATTACGTGTCAAACAAAATCCTTCTTTGTGTCGTTTTTTCTCCAGACGGACATCCCGCTGCGCGAAAAATGAGGTCGCGCGCAGGGAGCAGGAAGCATCCCCCCTTCCAGAAAACGTCTCTCAGTCTGTCTCTCGGGAAGAGTCCTTTTTAGAGTTTGTTTACGCGCAATCGCTGCCCCGTTCCCTTCCGGCGTGTGTCTGCGGAGTGAACGTATGTGTGGGTGTATGCCGTGTGGATGCTCGATATACTCTGGCGCTGTGTACTTTCATTTCGTGTTCGCCCAACTCCCCCACAAGAAGAAGAAACCGCACAGTTTCGGCGTAGCCGCACACCGTCCTCCGTCCTTTCACCGTTTCAGTCGTATAAATAACATAATAACTAAAGCACGGACAAAACGGCGTGCCACGATGGCTGGGCAGAAGCGTGAGGGACAGATCGTTGGCCCCGTGTTGGCCCCAACACTTCCCGACAAAACCTACCCCGACACACTAGGACATCTCCCGGCCGCGGAGGGCGACCCTTTGCTGTAACGTTTTTTTTTTCCTGTCTCCCGGCCGTTGATCGCACTCACTCACTCCGCGTTCGTTCGCTCTGTGCTGTTTGTTGTCGTTCTATCTGATCGCGTTACAGGCAGCACCGCATTTTGCAACTAAAATTGCACCGCACCGCGTACCCGCGTACAGTTGAAAACAATGCAAAACGGCCCCAGCAGCTGGCCGCAACACACACGCGCACGGCACACGACCTTCTTCTTCGACTTTTGTTTTCGAAAAAGGAAAAGAGCAACAAACCATACGTCAAACCATTCCGGGCAGCAAATTGCGAGCGGGGTTCTCGGGAGACCCGTCGTGCTTCGGCTCACCCGGCCTCGACTGTGAAGCGATGAGTGAAGCGAAAACGGAGCGAATTGCGAGAGCGAGAGGCAAGCAGCGTGTCACGGGACTTGCGACGGGGCAGAAAGAGACACAAAACGTGGGGCGCGTACGCGCACTCTCTGTGGCGGAGAGCCGGGAAGAGAAAATTGAGCGAATTGCCCGAGGTGTCTGCAAAATGGGGCCAAACTCGGCTACGCAGAGAGATGCAGCAAGATAGAATCTCGGAGAATCGGGCAAGGAACGGCCTCACGAACGGAGGGAAGATGAGGGTTTCAAATCGGCACCGTAATGTTTGAAAACTTCCGTTGCAGAAGCTGCCAACCGACTGGAGCAAAAAGCTATGGCCAACTCTTTTTGGGCGAGCACGACTTTTCATCGGTTGCGAATCGTTCGCGCCAGGATAGATTTTCCGTCTCGCGGTTGCTTCGTCCTTCTCTGTTTGTCTCCGATGCGCCGCCGCTGAGATAGCTGCATCTCGCTCTAGTCATCTCGCGCGGTTCGATTTCGGGTTGTTCTGCTCTTTAACGTTGGCCGTTCTGTTTTCTACTGCGGAATCGATTGCACGAGGGTGAATGCACCTACTGTTTATGATGCGATGCGATCGATGGATTGCGAAAAACGAAACATGCCCTACACTGCACAATGCATATTGCGCTGCGTCGTTTAAGCGAATCGAGACAGACGTTTGTGGGCGTCCGTTTTTATGAAAATGCTCCAGGACCATCGGGACATTTAGTTCTTTGCGTACAACGTGTATCCCGTTTTTAATTATAGAATTTTAACTTCATGGATAATTTGTCAAATGTAGCGCATCAAAATCATGAGATGACAACGACGCATGGATGTGTTTCAAGTACAAAGAACGCGGTTGATGCTAGCTATTATAGCATGTCTTTCTCAATTTAATAAAACCCACAGGTTAGTGTTGTGCCATATGAATCTTTCGACGAGATTCAGATTCATAAATCTTTCATTTATGATTCATTCAGATTCATTCATGCATCTTTGGAGATTCATGAATCTTTGTTTCTACGATTCAGATTCATTCATTTAGTTCAAGATTCATTCAGATTCATGAATCTGAATCTCTGTTACCCAACCCTACCACAGATCCTACAGGAATTTTAACCCTGTTTTTGAAGCGTTTCAATCCCCCGGTAGATGAAACGCTTTGATGTTAAACTTCGCCGAGAACGTCGCGCAAGTGGAAAATGTGCATAATGAATGATCTGACAGTTGCGGCACGTCGGTTTGTTTACACTGCTATCAGCTGTACGGAATGTAAACATTTTATCACATCTTGCATCCATGAGGCAGCTTCTGCAGTTACTTATCTTTCCCCGCAAACAATACAGCTTCGCTTTTACCAATGTAATGAGATTTAATTAAAACATGTATCTTGCTAAACAGTCCTTACAAATGTAGCTTTCATGCCTGGAGACCCGCCTGCTCGTGCTGCTGTGTCCCGTCCAGCAGCTTCCCCCGGCACGTCGCATCCAGCTCGGTCAGATCGCACTCCAGCGTCTGCCGGAAGCAGTCCAGAAACTCGCCGCTCACCGCGTCCACGCCGAGCCCGGGCCGCTGGAGTTCCTGCGTCAGCGACGTGACCGTCTTGCCGACCAGCCCGCACGGCACGACGTGCCGGAACCACGCCAGATCGTTGTCACAGTTGAGCGCCAGCCCGTGCGTCGTCACGTACCGGCTGGCGTGGATGCCGAGCGCACAGATCTTCCGGTCCTCGATCCAGACGCCCGTGTCGGGCGTCGTTTTCGCCTGCAGCCCGTACCGCCGGCACAGCTCGATGATGGTGCGCTCGAGGTGGCAGACGTACCACCGGACGCTCGGCTGGAAGAGCTTCAGGTCGAGTATCGGGTACGCGACCAGCTGCCCCGGGCCGTGGAACGTGATCAGCCCGCCGCGGTTGGTGCGCACGAAGTCGGCACCGAGCGCCCGCAGCCGCCGTTCCTCCCGCTCGTCGTAGCCCCGCGTGCGTATGCCGATCGTGTAGACCGGCTCGTGTTCGGTGAGGATGAGCACGTTGCGGTACGGGGCGGGCGTTTTTGCTGCGGCCTGCTGCAGCAGCTGGCCTGCGATTGTTTGCTGGAGCTGCAGGGCACGCTGGTACGGAAGCCGGCCGGCCCGCAGCACGTGCACCAGACGGGACATGGCACTCCGGGGAGGGCGTCAGTGGGCGATCGTTGTTACAGGTTGCGCGGTGTTGCTGTGAGGTTCGTCCTTCCGCTGCCCGGCATCTGCCGCTCGATTCGTTTGGTCGCTCTCTACCTCCACCGGTGCGGAGTTCTCAGCATTCTCCTCCTGCTGGCGCCGCTTTTCGTCAAGCCTCAGATACAACTGCTGCCCAATCTGCGGCCCGGGAGCGGGAAAGAAGCGAAGAAAAACACTGATAATGTAATCGAACCGCACGACAACGCAAAACACCGTTTACGTCACGTTTGACGTTTCTAAGACACAAACAACGCCCGACACGTACATATACGTCGATGGCTGCGTACAGCTTCTGCTCGTCGGACAGCGGCAGCACGTTCCATTTGCTCATCCGTACCCGCTTGTCCTTGCTGACGCGCTGCCGCAGCACCTGCTCGACCAGCCGCGCCAAACTCCACAAGCCGGTCGACCCGTTCAGCCGGTTGTACCACTGGCCGAGCTCCACGCACCGTCCGATCAGCCGGTCCGCGTCCACCTCCGGGAAGTCGCGCGCCAGCTTGCGGAAATCGTTCTTCACGTTCACGCCGTGCAGCACGACGCGCGGGTGGTACAGCAGCTGCAGCAGCGCGGCCGGCAACCGCTTCAGGCAGGACAGCTGCAGCAGCAGACACCGGTCGGTGGTGGCGCACAGCTGCAGCAGGGCCGTCCGGCCCGGGCCAGTCTGGAAGCTGAACGGCCACTCGAGATCGAACGCGATCGGCACGTCGGCGGCCGTGTCCTGCCGCTCGACCCACTGCACCAGCTGGTCGCAGCTGAACGCCATATCGTGCAGCGTCTGGTAGTACTCGATCGCACCGGTGTAGCCGACGAACGGCAGATACTCGACGCGCAGATCCGGCTCGCGTTTCTTCTCGTCCGCGGGAAACGTGAAGTTGCTGCGCAGCCTTCGCTTCGGCGGATCTTCTGGGATGTCTGCGCCGGGGTTCGGGACCGGCTCGGCCGCTTTCCGCTCGCTGGAAGCGACGGGAGCGGCTTCGTTTGCTGCCGATGCAGTCATCCAGAGGGGTAACACACGCTTCGACATTTTGCACAGCCAGCCGACACGATACCTGCCTGTTTTTGCAGCGGGTTTGTTAGTCGTGCTTTTATGCTAACAAAGTGGGCAACTGATCGCCAAGCAACATGGAACCGGCTTGGCGCCAAAAACGTACGTTAGGCAGTTCTTCTTCTTCTTCTTTTCGTCGTGAGAATGTATGCTCCTATGGTGACAGTTAGGTGTCAGCCATATTCAGAGCCTTACTCACTTCTCAGACCTGACCGTGTTGGTCATATGGTCGTTTTGTCAGTGTATGTTGTTAACTGGTGTTGTTTTTATCTCGTTTTTACTGTCTGTTGTCTGTTGT
>KB672491.1:617508-656215 GCA_000349145.1 Anopheles dirus | reverse complement strand
ATATATTTTTTTTTTTGTTCCGAAGCACTACCGGTCGGTTCAAACGCTCACTGATCACTGTGTTAGGCAGTTCAATGTTGAATTGAAACGCCAACTGACAGCTAGCACTGGAACTGTCATGCCGAATCGAGCAGATTCGAGTTGTTTTTCTCCATGGCCTTCAGCAAGTCGTCACCAGAAACATCACGAGAAAGGAAAGAAACGTTTTTTTTTGCTAGTTTCGTTTCGTTCCATTTCGTTCGCGTGTTCTTTGCAGTAACTGCTGAGTATTTCATCCATGTCATCCACTCGAAAGACACTCACCGAATTGCATCATTTGCACACGAAACTTCTTTATATCGTATCAAAACTAATACTACCACTATAGCTAACGGGCAACATGGATGTATAAATAAAATTAATTTTAAAATAACTCTCCCTCCCCTGAACTGGAGCCTATTTCGTGGTTTGGTTGATTGTACTTAAAACTGTCACTGGCTTCATGCGGCGTGCGTTATCAGGTCGGAAAAGGGTTAGCAGCAGGGGGTGCCGCACTCGTTGTTTTGTGCCCGTCACCCGCGCTCATGCAATTGCCCTCTCGATACGGATCATAATCAGCATCATCATGAGACAGCGTTTCCAACGTCCAGCACAATAGGTGTGTGTGATGTCATCATTCGTTTGGAATGACGAATCACTTTTTAAAGGCCTGCGCTCCTGCGCGTCGGTTGATGTGCTGGCGTTCACCCGAACGGGTGATCGAAACCAAACCACTTCACCCGGCTTATGGTGGTATGAATGAGTCTAGTGAGCCGTCTCAAAAGAGTTGATGGTTGCGGGGGAAGCCGAGTTTGATGGTCGAGAGCCACTATTTGGCCGGATCGTCCACGGGCTGCATGCGATCGGCCGCCCGGCACGCCTCGTTCACCATCCGGTTGAACGCGTCCGCGTCGTCGGCGTAGATGTGGTGGCCGGATCCGTCGATGATCTTCACCGTGAGGAAGCTGTGCTCACCGAGCTGCTGCAGCGTCTCGGGCGGGTTGGTCGCCAGCAGCCACGACTTGGAGCCATACAGCACGGTGACCGGGACGGTGCGCTTCATTTCGCCGACCCGATGGATCATCGGATGTTTGGCCCACGCGAAGTCTTGCATCATCGTGTGGAACGCACCTTCACCGCTGCGGAGAGAGAGAGAGCGAGGTTTCAGTGTGTATGGCTACCAGCAGGCAACTCCCTCCCTCACTTACGTCGGGTTTTGCGCGTTGCACTGGTGGATGTAGTTCGAGATGTCCGTCCCGTCCTCGATGACGGACGCGAACTTCAGTACGATGTCCTGCCGGAAGCGGTTGACCAGCGACGCACCGTACGGCCCAGCCAGCCGTATCGGCCAGAGCGGGTTCAGCATCTTCGACACGGCGAAGATCGGCTTCAGCCAGAACCGGATGCGCACGTTACTCTCGAAGTCCTTCGGCTTCTCCGGCATGCCCCACGGGTCGGCCAGGATCAGGTGGCGCAACCGGTCCGGGTAGGAGAGCGCGTAGCTCGCCGCGATGAAGCCGCCCATCGAGTGGCCGAGCAGGATCATCTCGCCGAGGTTCATCTCCCGGCGCCACTCCTCGATCGACTTCACCAGCTGCTTCTCCACCACCATCGGGTCGGACGAGAAGCGGGGCCGGGAGCTGCGCCCGAACCCGAGCACGTCGATCGCGTACACCGGCCGGTCCCGGGCGAGCGCGTCCAGATTCATCACCCACAGCGCCACGCCCGCCCCGAGCCCGTGCACCAGCACCAGCGGCACGTTCGGCGACTCCGTGTTGAGCGACAGCGTCCATATCTTGTCCGACTCCCCGACGCAGTGCCCGACGTCCACGAAGCTCCCCCGGTACGGTGTTTTCAGATCTAGAACGTTCCGCGCAAAGCACCGACGGTATCATCAGCTGCGTCATTACACCGCGACCGGGGTGCCGCTGCTACTTACAGGCAAGGATGCGCTTCTCGAGCGTACGCAGCATCTCGAACGACGTGCACGTCCACCAGCTGGACCAGCTGCAACGAAAGGCAGCACCG
This sequence comes from Anopheles dirus, assembly GCA_000349145.1. Lineage (NCBI taxonomy): Eukaryota > Metazoa > Arthropoda > Insecta > Diptera > Culicidae > Anopheles > Anopheles dirus. The sequence goes on along the minus strand of KB672491.1, from coordinate 654,169 downwards.
CCGAAACAGTTTATATCACCAAAAGCGTGCAAAAATAAACACCCCGCTCGCGGGTCCGCCCGCCGACTTACCCCTTTTCCTTCGCGCCCAGGGACGAATCGCTCGACTTCTCGAATGTTGTCGCCGCCGTTGTGGTCTCCGCTGCCATTACTGCCCTTGCTATTGTGCGTTTCCGTCCAGCGCTCTGCACGTGCGTGCCCTGTGCCGCTTGCGAGTGTTATGAAATTCGGTTTCGCATGCCGAACCGTCTGGCTTTATCTTGCGACGCAATATGATCGTTTTGTTACAATTGAGGGGGGGCTTTTACGTAGGTGAGATTAATCCCGCGAGCTCGCCAGCGGCCGAGACAGCTGGTGACAGGTGCCGGCCGCAAGGTGCCGCCCTCTACCGATGACAGCGCAAACCGAAGCGCACCGCACCGTAACCAGGCATTGTAAACGGACGCTTCAATTTGCCCGTTGCCCAGGCACAGGGTGCCACCGCACGGGATGAAGTGCGCTATGACGTGTTTTAGTTTTAAACGCTACATTAAATCAAAACCAGAAAGGGTTTCCCTACAGATAAAACAGAAAAGCAAACAATAAAAATTATTTATTGAGAAACGTTTTCAATGTATAGCTCGCCTGCTCGGTTGCTGAACAAGATGCATTGTGTTTGGGGTGGCGCAGGAAGAGCCTCTTGATTTTATTACATCTGGTAAACAAAAACCGGTTTCCAGGCCGCGTACCCGCGTCCCAAAAAAGGAAGAGGAAAACAATAAAACAATTCTCCATTCGTGCTTCCCACGTTTGTCCTTCTCCGACCATTGTGTGTGTGTGTGTTGGTGTGAGGAGATGTTTATTGTCGATATTTCAGAGTAATTGCGTATGGTATGTGCGCGTGGCTGTGTGCGTGAGAAATCGTGCGCTGCTCTCCCACGGACGCTTCCAGCGGAGCACAACAGAGAGCCAAAAATACCGTGGAAGCTCGGAAAAACTGGATTAAAAAAAAGCAATCACACCACAAGCCTCGGGAAAAAACAGGGCAGCGAAGGGCGAAACGGTAGAACTCTACACGTTCGCTTTCTCGTTCACCCCTGCTGCACGTCGCACGCATTTTCCGTGCGTGGTCAATGCACGCAGCCAAGTACAGGAAGCGAGAGCGGGAGAGAGTGCGAGCGAGAATCGTAACTTTCGCACAAAAAAAACCCCGAAAGTAGAGCGAGACAGAACAGGCGCGCGCGTCCGTTCGATCCGTGTCGTGCGACGGATAATCTCGCACAGCGTTGCGTACGTGTATGTGTGTGTGTGTGTGTTTATAGCAGCAAGCCGTGCGCTGGTGTTCGCACAGTGCATTCACAAAACAAAACTCCGTGGTACCTCCTGCTCCTGTGTGCCACAGTGTGTGAAAATCGCGCCCCGTCACAATGTTTTCGTTCGCGCTGCACGCGCTACAACAAAACTGAGCGAGGAGCACCGAGCGCCCAACAGAAGGAAAGCCCAGCAACCCAGCAACGGCGAAGGAACAAAACCGCAAACCCATCAACACACTCACAGCCACCCGCCCCAACAGCCCACAGAGAGCTCCGCCTGGCACGCTCCAACGCAACAACAACAAAAAAACACGCAGGGCTGACGAACACGACCGCAAATTGCACAATGTACGGCGGACGACAGTCGTCGCAGCGCGGCTAGCTTGTGTGTGTGTATGTGCGTGCGTGTTTTTGTTTGCTGCCGTGCGTGATACGACATTGGGCTGGTGGAGCACGCCTGAGCAACAGTACCGTGCACAGTGAGTGAAGATTTCACGTCAGCACGTAGCGTCCAGGCGTCGCCAACACGCGCCCCGTCCTCCGTTCGCACACCAGTGCACACGCACCAGCACCAGCGCCACCAGCATCGGTGGGAAGCATGAGGAGAAGAAGACGCGGGGGCAGGTCGTGAAGAAAAAAGGTAATTTTAGAAGTCACCCTCGCACGCTTTTGCCTCTCCACTGCGTTCGGCGTGCACGGTGTGTCCCTTTCAAATTGTTCGGCACGTTTTTCGTCGAAACAGTGAACAACGGCGTGGTGTCGCAAATCGTGCGTTCATTCTGTGCTGGACACCCTGGCCAGTGCCAAACCCAGAGACCAAATCGCCCCCCCCCCCCGCCCCATGCCCTGCCTGGAGTTCGTCTTCCAGCGTGTCGCGGTTGTTTATGTCGCGGACCTCTTAGAAACAGTTGACTCTCTCCGGCCCCGACCATTCGCCTGGTGTTGAATGTTGCCTTACTTCCCTCAATTGTGCAGTGTCTTGCGCGAGCGTATGTGTGACTGGGAAGGTGTTTTTCCTTGTTGTTAACCTGATGTGACGACACGACGTGTGTTGTGAGTGTCATCCATTCCAGGCGGCGCGAGTCCATTTTTTCGGACGTGCTTGAACCCGCTTTATGCCCGCCGGTTCTCGCACGGGGTGAAAACCCATTTTTATTGCGCAAACCGTAATGCAAGCGGAGTGCGTTTATAGCTGGGTATAGGTGCGTGTCCGTGTGTGAGTGTGATCGAACGTTTATGATGTTCTCTTTCTAAATATATATACACACCATCCTCTCTTCACTCTCTCGCACCTGCCTTTTTCAGCGATTAAAACCCATATATGCAGGGCTTTTCCTCGCATTTTCCCCGGTCAGACACACGGGGTGTGTTGTTTATTTTCGTGAAAGCGAAATTACTGCTGTTGCTTGCGAGGCTTAAAGAGACTTTGAGCCTTTTCTTCTTCTTCCGTCTCGTGGTTAAATTATTTTATACTTAGGACATTTGTTTCCGATTTCTACTTTGTCCCTTATCTCTACGAATAAGCTTAGTTTTGGTTCTTCGCGTCATTTTCAGCATTTTTCATCCTTTCTTCCAGAAACAGTAGCATGATTTCGTTTCACCTAATCTAGAAATCGTTCCAGCCCATTCTTGAAGTGGTGATTATGTGTAGTTTGAAGAACGCCCGTCAACAAGTCGATCCAATTGCGTCATTGTAACTATTCAATCTGACAGGTCAAACCGAGTACGGAATCCTTGTGTAGGAAATGGCATCTCTTGAATTGGTGACACGATTTGTTCAAGAATGGAAGAACAATGCGGTACTTCCTCCCTTTTATACACGGTTTGATATAAAACAACAAAGACTTTTTTGCTTATTTCCACTTGAGACATACTTGAGTATGCTAGATGTAAACAAAGAGTGGGCAGGCATACGTGAAAGGGAAATGTATGGAGTTGGCGCTACTCTCGAACGGTCGGTTACGACATCGTTTGTCGCTGACACAGCCCGGCGTTAGCAATCTTGGTAGAAAAGCTTGTCTGTGGGAACTACCGACTGGATTTGGGCATGATTGTGAGAAAAACTGGCGTATTTACAGCAAATTGACTTGAATAATACCATATTAAAACAAATTACTTCAATTAAACTGTAAAACTCTCTTAGAATGTTAGACTGGGATCTACCACGCCACGCTCTGCCATGTGGACGGCTTTAAAGGATTCGACGGGCTGGGTCTTCCGGTGTCATTCTACGAAGCCTAGCGAGTTTATTGCACAATAGCAAGGTCACCGTACAGTGCATTGAGTTCGTCATTTTAGCGGCTCCTCCATTATGCTTCCATACATACGGGACCAACAATCTTCCTGATACATAAATTACTAAATGAATTTAGTTTGATGTTGAAAGTGTCTTATATGCCACACCAAAAGCAGACTCGTAAATATTGACAACTTGCTTGCTTTAGCGCACGTGCCAGCGGAGGGCAAATGCCGTAGCTCCGTGCCCACGAACCCTGCACTCATCTCTCAGACGGCCTCTAAGTGCGGGGTGGTTCATCCGCCGTTGTACCACCGCGCCTCTCTAGCCAGTCGCAGCACACGCACACACGCTCATGCTTTCTTCATGCTCGAAGTTGTTTTAGTTCCCCGTGCTGTTGCCGTCTTCTTCCGGCAGTCAGCCACCAAAAACCACAAAAAAATCCTCCCAAAACTCAGTGTGACACACCGTGAGGAAAGCGAAAGAGGTGCGTGTGTTCCGCCGCATTCACTTCGATTCGAACCGGTTCGATCCGATCGGCCGTGTGCGGCCAGGGCTGTGGGACCGCCGCCGTAGGATCACCCTCTTCACTGGAGCGAAGACTGGGGAGGGAACAAAAATTGCACACGCACACACAGCTACGCACTTTAAAAGTTAATAAAACGAAAATGGCTCGAAAGAGAGGTAATTGCAGCAGCAGCATCAGCAGCTACAGTGCAGCCGCCGTGCCTGGCGCTTATTTGTGTTTCGCGGCGTGCTGGGTTCGCGTGTAACGTAGTGTCCTGGTGGTGTTAGTCTAGCCGCACTTCCCACCAACCAACAAAAAGAAAAAGAAAAAAAATTAACGCCACCGAAAAACAGCATCCCGTGAAACTGCGCATCGTCCGCCGTCGCTAGAAGTTCTAGTTTATCGGGGTACGCTCGCTTTGGTGGTAGTGGTTCGATGTCCGGCACGAAGGACCGAGCAGGCAGACGGCAGCGGCAGGTCCAACATCTAAAACCCCCTGCTCCACTCGATCCACCACCGAAAACCTGTTTTCCTGTGCGTTTCCGGTGTGACCCGAAGCCACTGACAGCGTGTGCCCGTGCGTGAGACTTCTGGTCGACCATTATTCGCGTTAGTAATGCTATCTAACCCGCGGGAAGAAGAAGAAGACGAAGAAGCAAACAAGTAACAAACACTCTGTGTGGTTTGTACCGAGATAAAGTTATTTCCGGATCATCTGCGTGAGTGTGTGTGTGTGTGTGTGTGTGTGTGTGTGTGTGTGTGTGTGTGTGTGTGTGTGTGTGTGTGTGTGTGTGTGTGCGTGTGTTTTTTGTGTTGTTGTTGTTGGGTGCGTATAGCAGTGCGTGACAGATTTGCGACGTGAAGTCTAATTCGACCGGTACTACACACATACAGCCACAGCTCACAAACACACATGCACACCCACAAGAACACAGAACTTTAAGCAATAATCCACAGATCGCAGCAAAAAGAAGCGATGACAACAAGTGTTCTCGCGTCAACTTGACGTTTAAGCACATCCAGCAACATTCTCCTACAATCAAAACAGCCCACGGCAGCCGGCGCCAGCGAAAAATGGTGCGAAAGGGGGCGCGTGAACTCAATCAAACGAACCCCTCCGCCGAAAGTCTCCCTTCAACCCGCCTCACGCGACCATTTCTGCAATCAGCGAGATCCGGCGGTCGTGAATGTGGCCTTCAGTGACCGGGAAACCACCTCCCGGGTGGTGGTGCAAAATTGCAATTTTGATCGGTTCCACCGCGACCCATAACAAACAGCGGCGCAAGCTGATAGGAGGGAATGGGAACAGTGCGTGTAATGCTTGTATCGAACTGGGGGGGAAAACAACACACTTCCCGGCTGATAAACGACACTGCTAACCCTTTGCTGAAACAAGTAGAGTGGGCTTTTGGGATGTTGGTTCGTGTGGCTAAATCCGCTTTTCTTCGCTCTAATCTTTCTCCCGCAGGTTGGTGATCGAAAGCTTGGGTGAATGTGCGCAAATGAATGAGCAAGAGTATGCGATACGACGTGCGCGCTGAACAGCAGGGTTAGTAGTAAGAAGCGAATCGAGTGTCGTACGGAACAGGAACGCGCGCCGCGCGCAAAACACAGCCAGGAGGTCCTGGTGTGCGTGGAGTTGAAGCACCCCCGCACGCCCCTCCGGTCGGTGCCATGTCGAAGTGGAACAAACCGCAGGGCGTGGTGGTGCCCCTGGACTCGCTGCTGAAGGAGCGGCGGAAGGAGAACTGTCCGGCGCCGCGCCGCTCCGCCGGGCTCGTCGGTCGCTGGGGCATCACGAGCTTCACCTCGATACGGAGCCGCAGCTACGGTAGGCGACCTCCTTCTAGGGAACCTCCCCCGTTCACGATCTTCACTCTGCACTGCGTGCCTTTTCCCCCTCTTTTCACAGTGGCGGAGTACAACAACATCGACCTGAAGGACCCGACCGGGCTGGAGCTCGGGGCCGGCGGCGTCGATGCGTCGGAGAACGTGGTGAACCTGCTCGGCGCGAACGCGTCCGAGCCGGTCCGGCCGCGGAAGTTCTTCAAGAGCCGGAACACGATCCCACCGCCCCCGCCGCTACCGGCCGACCATCTCGCGGGCCACTCGCCGTACCCGGGGCACGCGGTGCCGATGGGGTACAACATGCACGGGGCGGGCAGCACGACCACCACGCCGCCCCAGCAGCACTTCTACCAGCCGCTGTCGGCGGCCGCCGCCACACCGCAGTTCTCCCCGACCGGGCCCCAGTCCGCGAACGTCGGCCAGCTGCCGCCCGGCCACCCCGGCAACGACGCGATGGCGTACGCGCTCCACCTCCAGCAGCAGCAGCAGCAGCTGCTCCATTCGGTGCCGCTCGGGAAGGAGAAGAAAGCGCCTGGGCGGAAGCGGAAGAAGGCGGTCGCGGCGGTAGACGCGGGTGAGCCGGCCGCCGTCGCCCGCAAACCGCCGAAGAAGGAGAAGAAGGAGAAGCGCCCGAAGAAGGCGAAAAAGGAGCCGGCGGGTGGGGTGGTGGCCGGCGCCGGAAGCGAGCTGGAGCAACCGAAGCGGAACTCGTCGCGGATTCGCAACCGCGTCGTGAACTACAACGAGGACGAGGACAGCAACGACTACGAGCGGTCGGTGGTTGACAAGCGGGCCGCGGCGAACAACGCGCACCAGCCGCCCTCGGTGGCCGGCACGCCCGAGTACGGGGTGCCGCCCGGTGTGGCCGAGCCGCCATTCGACCCCCAGCACCAGCTGCAGCAGCAGCAGCAGCAGCAATATCAAGATCCACACGTGACGACCGGGTACCACGCAACGATGGCGGTTCACAGGCAGGTTTCCTCGTCGTCGTCGCCGGCCGGCGGCGGTTATCACTCCGGCGGCGAGGGACGATACGGGGCGGCGAAACCGAGCACGATGACGACCGTTACCACGCCGCTACCATCGCCCAGCGAGCATCGACCGATCCTGCTGCGCATCTCAAAGGTAATAACGACATTTTATGGCTGACTTGTGTGAAATTAACGACTGCTTTTTGATTTACACGGCTGAATATGCTCCAAAAGCCGAGCGACACAAAGAGACTAAAACTGTGACCGATTCTAGAACGCAAAACAACACCTTTTTCATGGTTTTTCAACATTTTTCCGGCCCACGCAGCTACGATACAATTTGAGGCAATATCCCATTCTACTGAGAGTGGTCCAATTGTGACGGATGTTTTATAACTGTGCCATTTATGAACAATTTGCTATTAGTTCTGTGATGGCACTTGTTGGCTTTTAGCTTGTATTTTTGCTTCTATCTCAAAATATGTTTACCTATTATTTTCTTTATTTCTCCTCTTCTTAGTCCATCTCCCGCTATATTTGATGTAACAGGCAAGATGTCTTGGTTTTTAGTGTAGAAAAAGCTGCATATCTTTTGTCAGGATCAAGCTATCTAAGACTACCTCTAGTTCTCTTGGAAAAGTTGCAAAAATACACCAGTTTTGGATTTTTGTAAATTTTGTATATTTAATTCATATTTATATACATTTAGTTTAGAATTAATATGTCTGAATTCACCTACATATTTAATATAACGTTCAGATAACATTGTTATTATTGTAATCGTATCTTTTTTTATAATTCTCCTAATTTGTAGCCTTAATGAATAGCAACATCAGCTTGAAAATATGTAAGGAAAATTATTAACATTTATATTTCATTAATTTGAAAATATTTTTAAATTTGCTTGGGTAATTCAAATGATGAAAAAACATTTGAAAAGCATTTTTCTCTTTTTTTCATTAACTTTTTTTAAACGACTGTTTAAAAAAAGGAAAAAAGGCTTTATTTCTGCAGCACAGGGTGCAGAAAAATGTATACAGCTGATTTATAGCTACAAAAACAGCGTAGTAATGCAACCTTTCACAAACAAAAAAAAACAAATTGCTAACATAGCTTGATCTGTTTAAAAACTCTTCATGCTAAAAACGCGACTTTTACTTATTTCATCAAACCTACCGGAAAGGCAAGGACAAGGAGTCAGGTTTCGCTCTGCTTTCGATGCGTTTCAAAGCGTGCAAACAGAGAAACAAGTGATCATGCAGGCCCCAGAGTTTGTCTCAATTTTCCTCAACACGAATCAAGCATCAACCTCCATTTGTGTTCTATTCTTCGTTGCACCTTATAACCCTCCTTTTAGCACACATATCCTCCAGCGTTGTTTATTCATTTATATGCATTTTATGTTTTATGTGGAAACCATAAACGGCGGCAGCGATAAATGTCGAGACGTGGTCGGAGCGAGTGAAAAATCGGCGGCATTCACATAAAAATGTTGTGAATCGATTTATTGACCGATGGAGCCTCGCCGACAGGGGGCTGAGCCGCTGCAGTTAGCAGGCGTTATAGCCTCCCTCGCAACGCAGCATACAAGAAAGCCTGACGAAAAGACAGTTAAACAAGCGGAATGCAATGGATGCAAACCAAAAAAAAAACAGTGCGTTTATTTGTTTTTGCATCATTATTATCGCACCGGTTGCTGTATTGGATTGGGATTGTTTTGTTGCTGACTTATTGTTCCATTGGTGTGTTCTTGAAGCTCTTTCCATACATCCGGTTAGCTAGCGAGGAAAAGAAGGTTAATGAATTGGGAAAAAGCGAGCTCAGCAACCCTGCACCACTCGCCACACGGCCACACGTAGCCCAAGCAGCACTCGACGCTTGTCCGTGTGTGTGTGTGGGTAAGTGCCCATTGACTGGGTGTGCGTTTCCCCTCTTCCCTCCCTGCACCGACCACCGTGCAGGGCTCGTCGTCACGGTCTCGGTGCGCGTATGAACGTGCGTGCGCGTTCGCCCGCGTGCATGTGTGTGTGTGTGTGTGCGTGCCGGTGTACAACCAGTTGTGTGTGCGCGCGTGGATGTGTGTGTGCCCGTATGTATTGAACCGTTGTGCCCATCTGTCGCGGGGAAACCTCCCGATACGAGGGTTGCATTTTTCTATTCGTACCGAATCCGTCAGTGGGACAGGAGCGCGCGCACGCCACTTTCTAGCGCCCCCGTGCCCCGTGTCCGTGCGTCCGCGTGTGCCAAGTGCCTTTCTCTCCCTCACTGCCTGTGCTCCGCGTGTGCTTCCTCGTACGTGCGGGCTCCGGGACGTCGTGGCGAATTTGCCCGCGCTTTTCCCGTCGACTTTGCCGTGTTCGCCGTGTACCGTGAGCGAACGCGGTCAATATGGCCAAGTGCTAGTGACGCGCGTTTTTGGTGTTGTGTAAGTGACCGTATACCTCCCCCCTCCCCCCTCCGAAAGCGCACATCCTGCCGAGCGCGGTGTCCTGGTGCTTTTTCGCCGCGGAAAATGCGGACAAATTCGTGTCATGGCACGGCCCGTTCCGCCTCTGTTGCACACATGACCTACTCTACCTGCACACATCAATTGCGTATGCGTACATGTGTGTGTGTGTGTCTCTATTGTGTCGGGCTTGATGTTTCATCGGTGCGACAAACGCTGCCGTGAGTTTTCATCGGCACTAACTTTCTAACGTGAAGAAAAATGGCGACGGCCGGCGACGGATGGTGGGCTGCGGCGCCCTGGCGGCCGTATCAGCCGTGTTTGGTGCTGTGCTGTGAGAGCAGCACTCACACACGCAAACCCCCGTCACTGTGGTTATTGACAGCTGCTGCACACCAACAGCGTCCAGTACGGGGCGGCCATTGTTTGCATCTGAACCGCGCCAGGATCTGGCGGCGAAAGGATCGATATTGTAATAAAAACCACCGAGCGAAAGGACCCGCAACGAAAGGGCGTTCGATAAGAGGCGCAGTGCGCGCGTGATGTTAGTGGCGGCACGGCCCAGACACAAGCCATGCTCATTTGGACGCGTTAATACGCTACAAGGCTGCCTCACGACGGAATTCGTACGCAATTGAAGCTTGTTGTTTTGTTTCTTTTTTTTCATATTCACTTTGCCTTGGACTAGAATAATGAAGACGTTTGTTGTCGTTTCTCTTCTATGTTACTCACCTGTAGGGCACGTCGATGCTGATCAGCACCGACAGTGAGGAGGTTTCGACAAATAAAAGCACACCACCCACGGCCATCAGCAACCCTCTGCACCAGCAGCAGCAACAGCAGCAGCAGCCCGTGCAGCAACCGGATGAGGATGACGACGAGGATGATGACGATGAGGACGAGGACTATGACGGTGAACTGCCGCCACGTACGCTCCTAGCAGAAAGCGTACCGCCACCACCGCCACCGTCTGCCGCCGGTCTCGCGCTCGATTTCCTGGCGCACCAGCAGCAGCTGCTGCAGCAGCACCAGCAGCAGGAGCAGGACGCGTTTTTGGCCGCCGGCGACCACGACCGGGAGGCGCTAGACGCGGTGGCCAGCAGCGCCCAGCAGGAGGACCCAGCGCCGGCACCGCCGAAAAGCGAGCTGAAGATCAAAATCTCGCTCGGCGGCAAACCGCTGATCAGCAGCACGACGAACAGCGGCAGCAACGGCACGTCGCCGTCGCCCGGGACGGGGAAGGGTGGCAACAAGTACAACTTCAAGAAGCGCGCAATCGAGCGCGAAAAGGCACGCTCGTCGTCGTCCTCCTCCTCCTCGCACCAGCAACAGCAGCAGCAGCAACATCCGTCTTCGTCCAAACGCAGCAAGCTTGCCGCGGACACCGACGGCGAACAGCAGCAGCAGCAGCAGCAGCAACATCATCAACAACATCAACAACAACAATCACCCGCACCCGTGTCATCGTCCACCACGCTGAAAGGGCACGGTGCCGGCCTGCCGATCCAGCAACCGGTGCGGCCGAGCTTTCCGCTGCCCGGCACCGACACGTACGAGGTGTTCCGGACGCTCTCCTCCCTGTCCGGCGGGGACGACTTCGACTCGCAGAGCTCGATCCTCGGCAGTGCGTCCTCGGACAATAACACGCCGAAGCACACGCTGCACGCAGCGGGCGACGACTGCCAGATCATCCACAGCCGCGGTTCGAGCGACTGCGGCAGCGACCTGGAGCTGTCGCAGAACAGCTCGACGGCGGCGGCCCCACCGTCGGACGTGTACTCGGAGAGCGAGAACACGCAGGACAACGGGCGGGCGGTCGGTGTCGCGTCTTCGACCACCACCACCACCACCAGCACCGCCCCTGCCGGCGGTGAGCCGGGTGCGGCCACGGTGGAACCGACGCCACCGGCCCCGCAGCAGCCGGAGCGGGTCGAGGTGCTGAAGCTGAACCTGCGGCATGGTGGGACGCGCGTGACGCGCAACAAGATGAAGCAGGGCAACGGCGAGGAGCAGCCGGAGGTGCCACCGCAGCCGCAGCCACGGGCGGCCCGGACCGCACGGAACCGAGCGACGACGGGTACGACAACTAACAACAACAACAACAACAACAATGTGATCCGTGGTACGCGCGGGAAGCCGGCGGAGTTGGCGGTGCCGGAACACCCGGCACCGCAGCCACCACCCCCGCCGCCACCACCGCCACCACCACCGCTGGCGTCATCGTCGGAGGTGGTGCGGAGTGCGAGCCCCCCGGTGTCGCTGCCGGGCGGTGGAACGACGCGCCAGTACAGCCGGCGCAAGAAGAACGTCGTGCCGGCGGACTACCACGAGCCGGAGCTGGACGAGGGGGAGGACGCGGCGGCGGCGGCGGCGGCGCCGGTGGTGGCCGCGCCCGAGCCCGAAGGGGACATGCAGGTCAGCTCGACCCGCCCGAGCGGCCCACCGCCGGTGGCCCCGGTCGCACCGTCCCTCCCACCGCCACCGCCGGCCGCCGCCCCGATGCGGCTGGTGCTGCAGAAGAAGGGCACGATATTCAAGAGCCGGCCGCTGATCGGCTCCTGCGACGGGGCCACCGACACGAAGAAGCGGCACGTGTACAAACACAAATGGGACCACGGGAACGGTGGAGGGGGCGGTGGCGGAGGCGCGGACGGTGGCGCCGGCAGCGGCAATGGCGTGCCCGGTGCGGGGGTCGATCCGGCCGCGGTGGGCTCGGTGGGAGCAGGTGGTGGTTGTGGCGTGGGTGGCGCAGCGGGCGGCGATCCGACGAGTGTCGCCCCGAGCGGGGGTGACGGTGACGCGCCGGCCCCGTGCGGGTTGGAGCAGGGTTTGGCCGGTGGCGGTGGTGGTGGAGGCGGGAACGGTGGGGCCGGCGGCACCAGCAGCCAGCTGGATTACGACGACGCCTTCTTCGACGGGGCGGCCGAGTCGGAGCCGGGCGGGGCGATCCCACCGCGCACAAAGCGACTGAAGCTGTTTGCGGCCGGGGGAGGAGCCGGTGGCGGTGGGGAGTGTGGCACCGCGGAGATGGTGGCGGGTGGTTCGGCGGGTGCGCTGGGCGGCACCGGCGGCGATGAGTACTACGGGTACGGCGATGCGTTCGGTGGCGACGCGTTCGGTGGCGACGAGGACGGCGAGGACGAGAGCGGCCGGCGGAGGTTGCGCTGCGACCGGCAGACGAAGCCGTACTACACGATCGTGCGGAACGTGAAGAACTCGCACCAGATGCAGGAGATCGGCGAGTTCCAGGAGATGGACGACGACGTCGACTACATCCTGAGCGCGCTGCACCCGGACAACCCGATCCCGACGCGCTGCCTGTCCGCGCTCCAGCTCGCCACCAAGTGCATGAAGCCGGCGTTCAAAATGCACGTCCGGGCGCACGGCGTGGTGACGCGCTTCTTCCGCGCGCTGTCCGACGCCCACCAGGACCCGTGCCTGGGCCTGTGCACCGCCGCCATCATGTACGTGTTCTCGCAGGACAAGCTGAACATGGACCTCGACCGGGACTCGCTCGCGCTGATGCTGAACCTGCTCGACACCGGCGCCGAGACGGTCGCGGCGGACGCCCGGCCCGGCGGCAGTGCCGCCCAGCAGCTGCAGAAGAACCGCCAGCGCGTCAAGCAGCTGTGCGAGGAGATCAAGGGCGCGGGCAAGGGCGGCGCGAAGCACATCGACACGGAGCGCGTGACGGCCGGGTCGCTCGCGATGGAGTCGCTGCTGTCGCTGACGTCGCAGCGGGCCGGCGAGTGGTTCAAGGACGAGCTGCGCAACCTCGGCGGCATCGAGCGGCTGATCAAGACGGTGGCGGAGTGCGTCGAGCCGGTGCCAGCCCGGGCCGCCGACTGGGCCGACCAGGACGTGGCGCGCCTGCGCAAGATCGAGCGCTGCCTGCGCGTGCTGAACAACGTCTGCCTGTTCAACCGGGCGAACCAGGCGTTCCTGCTCGAGCACCGGGCGGGCCTGCTGGTGGAGCTGCTGGTGCGCCTGTACCGGCAGGTCGACCGCGACCTCACGCACTACCCGACGGACGACGCGACGCCGAAGGACAGCATCGGGGTGCTGCTGCGCGAGCTGCTCCAGCCGATGCTGCACATGCTCATCACACTCACGCACGCGTTCGACGACGAAGGTAAGCGGCACTGGGGGGGAAACGTTTGGGCCTGTGGCACGACACCGAGGCACGACGGCCGTACGCAGGCTGCGCGAAATTTTCCAAAACTGACGCACAAAATGTCGGAGCTGTCATAGTCGGGTTGCAAGGAGGGGTGCTTGCTTTTCATTTAACTAGCTATCAGATCGTTGTTAAAGCATTTTCCATGCCAATTCTTAGGCGTTGGTTTGCGCAGTTTGCTGCGATATATATCCACGGCCATTTTCTAACACCACACGGTCTTAATCAAAGCACAGTTTGGTATGGAACCTATCTCGTCACGACGCTTCCTGCAATGCACGATCGAAGCGAGAAATTTGGCAGCAATATGTCGCCTGTTTCTCCGCTTGTTATGTTTACACGGTTTGACGGCTTTGACAACGGTTTGAATTTACATGAAGAAAATAAGTACGCTATTAGCTTTCTGCGTTCGGCCATTTTATATACAACTTGCAAGCTTTTGGCACAAGTTTTCAACAATCGCAGTACACAATTCGCTTTGAATCCGTTGTATAAACTCTGCATTCGAGGCGCTGTTTCGAGGAAGAACTTCTTTTGGAATGCATCTACTGCGTAACGCGGGAAAGGATACAGTATACGACTAGTTCAGCTCTCTCTCTCTCTCTCTCTCTCTCTCTCTCTCCTCGTGAGCTATTACTCGGTAATAATCGTCTCTTTTTCAGGCCATTTCGGGCTAGGGTTTTATGGTCCTTTGCTAGATTAGCTCCTCTATTTCTATGTGAAGCTGGCGAAACCCGGAGACCGTTCGTCCGACGCCTTTTGACAGTTGGGGGTTGTTTACATTTTGCGTGTAGCGATTGTTTACAAACAAACAATGGTAGCGCCGTGTTGCGTATCTGTCAAAGCTCATCCAAACTGTGTTTGGTTTCGTTCTCGCCCTACCCTCATCCCTAGCGCACGGTGCCCATATCGTTGGCAAGCAGCCGGACGTGATCAACATCACGATGCATCTGCTGCTGCGGATCGCCGAGTACGTGCCGCAGCGGTTCGTGTTCGATCTGCACCTGCTCGCGCTGACGCTGCTGCTGCACCTGGCCCGACCGAGCCAACCGAACCGGCAGCAGATCCTCCGCTACACCGACAGCGAGACGAGCCGGGGCGGCATCAAGGCGCTGGTCGAGTACTTCGAGCAGCAGGAGGAGATGGCTAGGTAAGTGCGGCGTGCGATCTCTCCAGAACGATCCGGTTTCACTAAAACACGCCTTCCATTTGCTTGTCAACAGTCACGCGGAAGCGAAAACGAACGCGATCCTGGAAACGCCCGCACGAACCGTCGACGCGGAGGATGCGGAAACCAAACGTGAGTCTCCCCGTTCGTTACGGTTGTTTTAGTTGAACCAATTAACCCTTATTGCTTCCATTTCAGTGATGCAGAAAGCCGAACATCACATGGAGCACACGTACATGGGCAGCCACGTCTGCATGCTGATCTGCCAGCTGGTGATGGACGAGCCGGGCTACGAGCAGATCGCGCGGCAGCATCTGAAGTACAACAACTTCCAGCGGATGGTGGCGGCCCTGAGCCGGTACTACGAGTTCCTGAACCTGACCACCAACGTAAGTGACACGCACCGCACCGTACGGCGTTCGCGTTAACTGCATCTCTCTCTCTCTCTCTCTCCTGTGCATTTGCATTGCAGGCGGATGCGGAAAGTACCGCGCACAAGCGGCAAACGAAGGAAGCGATCGATTACCTGACCCGGCTGGATGGTTGTGATTCTTCCGGCGGTGGTGGCACTGCCGGGCACAACTGCCAGTAAGAGTGGCGGTCCCGTTTTGACGCAACGTGCAGTAGAGAGAGAGAGAGAGACGTTTTTGTGTTATGTTGTAATGACCGTTGCAGCTGATTTTTACCGGACAAAGTTGGTGTTATTGCGTTGGCCGCCACGGTCGACGTACAGCTGATTTGTAAAGCGAGTTAGGTTAGTTTTTGGTGCTGGCGGCGAGAGTGGCCGCCAGTCGCAGCCGCCGAGAAAGCCAGGGCGAGGACGGTTGCCGCCCACTGGTGTGCTGCGCCCGCAGGAGATGTTCAACCTCAGGCGGTGGGCGGATATCGATGGGACGGAAGCGACCGTGTGTATCGCGATGTTGATTTCAAGCGGGCTGTAAATAGTTTCTACGTGTGTAAGTCCTGTTTGTCCTTTGTTTGTAAATGAGTGGCTGACGATGGAGCGCCGCGTCCGTGAGCGGTTTCGGTAGTTGTGCGCACGCACCGACCAAGACCGCGAAGCGCTTGTCGCGCCTGAGTAGTGTATAAGTCCTTTGTTCGGTTTAAGGTTAGGGTTAGGAGGAACGTTGCGCAGCGGGCGGCGATGTAAATACTATTCTGTATGGACAATGTAATCGTGGCGCAGTGTTTCGGTGCGTACGTGTGTCTGACTGTGTAGAGAGGAGGGAGCACATACAACAATCAAGGAGAACACAAACACACATGCAACATTTTAGCAGTGCCCGCGTTAGTGTAGGATTCGCATTAGCGTAACAGTAAGCAAGAGAGAGGACCTTAATGTAGGCTAAACAAAAAGCACACCAACACAACAGAGTTATGACTGACACACATAACCACACACCACGTTGATGCTATCTCTAAGCCGCCCGCCATACAATGACGGTTAAGCTGGCAAAGCCCGTTTGTTTTGAAAACGATCCATTCGGATTGTTCTGATAGAAGGGATTGTCTCAATCGCTGCAGGTTATCACAGCCAACGTTCAAAATTGGTCTTATCTTGTTTAGCCGTCACCGTATCGGGCACATTTACACACACCACACACACACCCCTCTATTTTATAGTTTTCTGTGAGGTAGTTATAAACCGAAGCGTCGCGAAACATATGGTAGTCTCCTACGTATATACATCTATATATATAAAAAAAAACTCCGGCTGCTTTGCACGGTCGCGTTTTGAGAAAGCCGTGCTGCCTCGGGAGAACACGACTCCGCTCTCCCTCCCGCGTGGTCCTGCCTGTGTCGGGTCTCCCGGTGTTGAAGAATCAGGATAGAAGCGCGCGCGCGCGTTAGTGTGTGCGTGTGTGGAGAGGAGTTGCGTTTAAGTAAGTAGCTCGCAGATGACAAATAAAGAGCGTACTAGTATTTAATCGAAACAATATTAACAATCCGGCGTTGGAGTTTTGTGTCACTGTCCCTTGCTTCATTTATCACCATTGCGGAAGCTCCTGTCGGAATAATTGCCTTGGACAATATGAGTTGATTGGTTTTGTTTAGTCTACTGCATAAGGATTTACTGACTACCGGCGCCATTTTCATAGTAGTAGAGGAACTCGGATCATACGAGCAAGACCTGTTGAGAGAAGCAGTTGAGTTTCGAGAACTTCCATTTGTTTTCCCTCTTTTGTTATTTTTTGTCAGTATTTTAAGTACTCTTTCTTTATTATCATTTCCAATTGTTCTTACTAAGCATATCTCAATACTTTTCCCCTTGAAAGTTACCGAAATGTTCTTAGAACAATGGACATAATTCTGGTTGCCTTCATCAGCACACGACACCGTGTCGAAAATTGTCAACGCGCAGGCTCCCAAGAGCTGTCAGTGCTGCTCAACGTGGGTAAAGTAGAGGTGGGCTTCTAGCGTATGAGAGAGCGACCTCTAGTGTGCAAAAATCTGACAGACGACGCTCACGGTTTGGCAGCTCTCCGGCATCTCTCGACCAAAACAAACAAGCAAGTGCACTTCGATAGGGTTATCTGTAAATTGTCTGTGTCGTGTGGGAACGTGCTCGTAGCATCAACCTTGCTTTCATGTGGTATTTTTGTTCAATATCCAGACTTTAACGTAATTTAAAGCACATAGTAATAAAAAAGAATCACCGCACAATTGTAAGCAAACGTTTCTTAGACGTTTTGTGACGGATTTCTCTCCAAGTTGCTCTGTATAGTTCAAACAAAAACACACGCACACTACAACAAGTAGGTGTTACGGCTGCTGTCACCGTGTTTCATTGCTTTTTCTAGAATTTTTTACGCCATTGGCACTACAGGCGCTCACCTCTAGCTTACCCCATTTTATGTGTTTGCCTTTTGCCATCTTCCATCGCTGCCTCTCGTGCGATTGATTACATATAGACTCCGCAGCGCCCCGATCAACCGCCCAGCATGGCAACGACACAAATTACGATCGATCAGCTCGACAAGGATCAAATCAAGTCGGTAAGTGCCGCCGGAACCGTCGCGTGCTCCCTCCTTCCCACAGCCCTCACTCACCACGTGGGGTGTTTCCAGTTTTCAGACTTCCTGCTCTCGTACAACAAGCTGTCCGAGCTGTGCTTCATCGATTGCGTGACCGAGTTCACCGGCCGGACGGTCAGCGACAAGGAGGTACGGCGCCCGGACGCGGCCGACGATTGGTTGCGCCCCGTTTCACGTCCGTCTCCTCTTCGTTTCAGGACAAGTGCGCGCTGAACTGCATGGAGAAGTTCCTCAAGATGAACCAGCGCATCTCGCAGCGGTTTCAGGAGTTCCAGATGCTGGCGAACGAGAACGCGATCGCGGCGGCACAGAAGCTGAGCGGCAAGTAAGGTTGCCGCGATGCACGCATTTGCTTCACTTGCAGTACGATTAGTTCAATAAACCTGTAGGGGTCACACAGTGCCGGCACGCTCGAGTGTCGGACGCGTCGTGTTCGACTGGGAGCGAAAGCCGCCCGCAGACATTCGCTAGCCGGACCGTCAGACCTGTCTGTTGCCGGGAAAATGGTGCTCTTTCGAGGCATTCTGTTCGGTTCCGAACAATTTTAAAACAACTTTAATAGTTCTGAACAGCTACACGCGCAAGGTTCGCTAGCCTTTGCCAATCATACGCAATATTTTTTTTTTTATTTACGAATGTTATACACGAGAAAACGCACAGTGTAAGACTCCTAATTAAAGTGAGATTTATTATGGTTTTAAACACGATTCCTTACTTGCTAGGCGCAGCGCGCTACTGTACAATCCTGCCAAGAGCACACCCAGGTTCAGTTTAATTTAGTTTGATTTAACTCTTTGCGAACGCCTGCTAAAATATTGTTAATTGAAGAGAGAAATTCATGAAAAAAAAACAAACAAAGTTCCCTCGAATGGAATGCTCGCGCTGAGTTCAAGTCTTTCATGCCACGAGGCAGATTTTTCGTGGGTTCCGGGAGGCATTCCATGACGCTAAAAAGTGTGTACGGGACAAAAACAGGACGTGGCGCTCGGCTAGGCGTCCGGGAAGCCCTCCGACTCGGTGATCAGCGCGTGCTCGAGGATGACGCGGCCTTCCTTGTACCTGGAAACGTTTCCGAAAGACAGAACGGTGTTAGTTGCGTTTGCAAGCGTCGGTTCCGCCGACCGGTTACGTACTTCTGCGTCTCCTCCGTCGCGAACTCGTACATCCAGCCGAGCTTGGCCTTGCAGTTCTTGCACATCACGTCCCGCACCATGTGGCGCCCGGTCAGCATGATGCGATCCTGTACCTGCGAGTACGTCAGGTTCACCACCCGCTTGAAGAGGTACGCCCGTCCTGGGGGCGGAAAAGACCCGAGATTAGCCGTGGTAGCCGCTGCGATGGAACGATATCACCTACCCGTGGCGCCCGTGAAGCGCGTGCTGATCAGTTCGCGCTTATTCGTGAGGTTCGTTTCGCAGGCGGCACAGTTGTACAGCTTCTGGCCGCCGATGTGGTCGAGGAATATTTTGCCCATACTGGAACCCAGCACTCTTTGTTTCTGTTCGCAGCAACCGTGTTTTGCTCCGTGCCTTTGTTATTGTTGCCGTTCTTGTTTACGTTTTCTATGGTGCGTCATTGTTGCCAGCTGGGATGAAATGTCAGAATTGCTCTAGATGAGGAGCGAGGTAAAGCTACCTTCAAACGATAGCAAACAGTGCAGCAGCGCAACCAATGCAATGAAGCGTTTTTAGCTAACGAATGACAAAATTGCGCTGCTCTACATCTGTGCGTGTCTCCAAACGATTGCAATGCCACTATCTTCACGATCGGATGATAACGATCGTTCGCAAAAAAAAAATCATTAACGAGTGGACTATTTGGTGTCGTATGTGTAGGGATTATGAGGTGTAGAAAGAAGAAGGAAAAGAGAAATGAGATAGACAGAGGGAGAGATAAAGAGAGAAAGAGACAGAGAGTGAAAGAACCATAGTGTGGAATGGAAGCATGTTCAAGAGCGAGAAAGGGAGAGAAATAAGCATTTCGAAGCAGAATAAACGATCAGTTGAGTTAGAACTGTCAGCTGGAAAACATGTACTGTGGTTGTGATTGTTTTGAGAAATGATCCGAAAAGTGAATTCCTCCCTCCGGTCACTACAGTATGGTCCCCGCTAAACAGTGTGTTTTTATCGCTTTTGCTCCTCTCGGCAATAGCACGCTCTCAAGAACGTAGTTTTCCATTGAAAATTCATTGTTTTCATTATTTCTTTGTTTCAAAGTTCACAAGCATTCGGGCGGTAGCAGTGCATTCTGTATAATAAGCATAAAAAGGGATGCATATTGCATTTGAGAGCTGTGTATGTGTACGAAATAAGAGCATATTCCAACTTGTATCTCCGTGGCGAAACGAAACTGAGAGAGGAATAAATAGTTTCCACCAGAAGAGAATTTTAGAAGACGATGGGTGAAGAAGGTTCGAGGAAGAGATAAAAAACATTTGTAGTAAAAATTTGCTGAATGAAGCATTAAAAATGCCCCCTTCCGCCGACCATTGCCAGCGCTCGAGCGTGTAGGAGGAAACAAAAATCGAATCTGCTGTCAGTGTCGACTAGCTGTTTCAAGTAATATTTATTGGCTGGCGCACCACCTCCATGTGGGGCATTGTGTCGAATATACGCTCCCATTTCGGCTCCAATATTTCATGGCTGGGTGCTACGAATTCATGTAGCACTGCGAGCTGTTAAAAAATGGATGAAAAATGGGGTATACTCACACATAAGCAGGACGAAATGTCTTCCAGGATGTAACTGTGTAAATGCTTTAGGCAGCCAGCGAGAGCAAAACGAAAGAGCGTGCGCAAGAGTGAGATAGGTATTTTTTGCGCTCCAAAACGTCAAACCCTCTCTAAACGTCAAAACGTCAACTGTCGGTAGGGCAAATGGTAGCGTTACTCGTCGTATTTTTCCGTTTTTTCCAATTTCGACGTTGCCAGACGTCTGGCTAGCTGCCCAAAAGTTCGTGCCTCGCTTTGTTCCGAGTGAGTTCAGTGCACGCAACCGCCCCGCGAATGAGCAAGCGTGAGTGCGTGACGGTCCCTCTGTGCGTTCGTGTGTATGCGCCCCCCAGTGTAGCACCGCTTTTGGTGGAATACATCCTTCCCCGCGGGGATACGCCAACGCGGCTCGTTGAAGGAGCGTTTGTCGTTGAAGACAAACAGGAGAGAGAGATAGATAAAACGGCCACGCCGACGACATCGCACCGAGTCGCGCGAACAACGCCTGCGACGCCTGCCACGGGGCCCGATTAATATCCGAATATCACACCAAACAACAAAATCAACCACCGAAACCCAGCCAAGCCGGACAATACACCCCGAAAACGTCAACTCTCAGCCACTCCGCCCGTGCCGCAGCAAGTGAGGAAATCGGGGCGGAAAACAGTGAAGAGAAACAAATACGAGCGCGGTTTCGCGTGCGTGCGTGCGTGCGTGCTTTCCGAATGTGCGTGTGCGTGTGGTATTGTGTTTGAGGTGAAGTTGCATCTCGAATGCAACTATTCTCGGGCGGGTAAGTTTGGTGGCTGTTATTATTACTCGAAATTAATCACGTCCCCAACGACCGATATCAGCTAAGCAGGAGGCCCCTGAAATGCCAATATCCTTCCTGCGACGTGCTGGGGTGCCCACGATTTGGGGGGACAAGTAATTAGGGCAAACTTTCTCATTTAGCTCACGCCGCAAGAACCTTTACTCCGCGTTTTCGAAGATGGTGGCTGTAAGACACGTACGACGCGTGTATCCGGGTGTTCAGTATGGGGTGCGGCCCAGATATAGAACGTTTCGCACTTTCCAATCGCATAATTAAACAAAAAAAATCTCCCCGATACAGCCCGTGGAAGGCGATCCCTGCACTATCGAGCGCTGACAGTTCGAATTGATTCGATCGATTATTTTCTATTTATCTAAATGCTAAGCGCACCCACACACCCACACTATCATTAGTGTGCCTATTGTGTTGCCGGTCATTGATATCGTAATTGCTTCCCGTTCGACGCAATACTTGCACCAGTGTGCGTGTGTCTGTGTGTAAAACAAAAACACGACAAAAAATGGCACGGGAAGCGGTGGTTGCTGCGGTTACCGAACCGAGCTCAACACACAAACACAGCACGGCGAAGGTGTGCTGGGCTGGTGACGTGCGGCGTGTTTCTTCCGGCAGGTGCAAAA
Source organism: Anopheles dirus (assembly GCA_000349145.1). Taxonomy (NCBI): domain Eukaryota; kingdom Metazoa; phylum Arthropoda; class Insecta; order Diptera; family Culicidae; genus Anopheles; species Anopheles dirus. The sequence continues at coordinate 632,330 of KB672491.1, read as the reverse complement.
AACACGAGTCCTTACGCATGTACGCACGACGTGTTTTTTTTTGCTTTTTTTTCTACCACCTGCCACAGGAACAGGAATCAATGCGGAACGGTGTAGTTAGTACTAATAGCTTTTAGCTTTTTTTTTTCCATTTTTTACGTTTTCCTCATGGCCGGTTTGGTGATTTATGTTTTTATAGCTAAATGATTGCCGGATTATGGTGCTTTTTCCATAGTAAAAAGGACATTTTGTATCCTAGGCGATTTGATAAACTATTAACCCTTTGCACTCGGTTAGACTTTTCAGCGACATCAATGTTCTAAAAACATTTTTATCCTTTTTCAAACAATTGATTGTTTTATGTGCGTAGTTTTGTTTGCATTCTAATGTAGAAGAGTGAAACTTATTGCAAAATGTATTGTTTAAAATAGATAAAATCTTTGTACTAAAACTCGTACTAAAAAGCGTTAAAAAAAACAAATGAAATGAAAAATCAATCGTTCGATGAAGGATTCGAAAAAAGAACATGCATGTAAAATTCTAAATTTTAAATGATCAGGTTTTATTAGCCATCGAGCAAAACTCGTAGGGCTCCCGGAGCCGTACGGTTTCGGCACCATCCTCAAAAGCGCTGTGTCAAAAAAAAAAAACGCGAACCGCAAAAAACACCGCAAACGAAAAAAAAGGTGTTTGGAAATGAATCCACGATAAGCGCGAGGAATTATTACTGCAATACTGATTAATCGCCTGTTTGCATATTATGTCTGCGTATTGCATCAAAGAAACACACACGCCTTACAGCACAGCAAAAAATAAGCAGAAGAAGCACGAAAAAACACCTCTCCGGTATGATTCACGTAGCAGCACGACAGGCTGTTATCGGTGGCGGTGTATACGCTTGTCGGAAATGGCCATCACGAGCACCCAACTGTGGCGTAACGTTTCCGACAGGCCCGGTAAAAGCGGCGTAACATCGCATTTCTGTTGTTGCTTTTCTTAAGGCTCATTTTCGGAGAACATTTGTTCGCGTTTTAGTACAAATATTTATTCTCGATTTTAATCAGTTTAGCTTTATTAGTTTAGCTCACCACATGATGGTATTTGTTATTTGCGTATCTCAATTCGTGTAAAGCTCATACTTCTTTATCAAAGTGATACTAATAGTCGCGTATAAAAGGGTCTCTTTGATGCGCTCGTTCCTTATTGCAGCTAAAATTGTAATTAAATTATTTGTACTAAACCTTCTACTAAAAGCGTTTCAAGTGCAGAGGGTCCCATTATTTTGACAAGTAAATTCAAGTAATGCTCATTAAAAAATAAGTTTGTACCAAACGTTGTACTAAAACATGTTCCGGTAGATTTTGATGAGCCACAGTCATTAAAGAAGCATGGTAGAAGATAAAAAAGCTCTTAGCGTGTAAATACCGCGTTAAATACAAACACTATCACGGCGAGAGCGGTAACATAAATGCAATAAACCAACGAAAAAGAAAAACAAAACTTAAACACCGCGATGGAAGACAGCGGTGACCTTCTTTCCCGCCACGAACCGGTTACCTCAATCGATGCACATTCTCAAGTGTCATCCGCGCGCGGCAAGCTAGGGAAGGGCATGCGCGCGGCGTGATCCAATATCCACCCAAACCCCGCAGCCGAAAGCCGCTACTTGAAATCCCGACTTTCCCGACGCGGCGCGAAGCAGCGACCGCTCTGGGCCGGATGCTCCGTTCATTCATCCAACCGAACCGAACCGAAACCGAACCGGCCCGTGTGCAGCAAGCGGCCGTGTGTGCAATCGATCGATGCAGGAGATGGGGCGCCTAATTCGGCGAAAGGTTAAGCGTTCGCTTCGGTTTCCCTGAGCTGCGGCGGCTGCTCCGCGCGGTCCATGTGGTCCAGGCGCGGCAACTGCAACTGCGAACTGCGCTGCACGGCGGCGAAAGGGCGCGCGCGTGAGCACGGGCGGGCGAGCTTTGCGGGAGGGCAAACCCTTGCCCTCCCGTTTTTTCCCCGGCGGCGGCCCGGGCCCGGCCCACTCGTGGTGTGTGTGTGTGTCGGTGGTGGGATGGAGTGGAAGAACAGCACTACCGCATGCATGCAAGCCAGCCAGCCAGCCAGCGGATGCAGCAGACTGTGTGTTTTGGTTTGTCGTGCAGTACGGCACGGTGCACAGAGCAGCGCCGTGTGCGAGCGTGTTTTCTCAACGTGTCTGGTAGTGTGCCGAGATCGAGTGAAATGAACCGTTTTGTTTGTGTTTGTGTGGGTAAATGTGTCTAGCAGAGGATGCCAAGAGCATCACCCAAGTGCAGCTGACTGCTGAGACCGTTCCCGAATGTCAGTCAGAGTCGCTTCAGTGGCCAATCATTAGTACAAATCAATATTAGCACAAGTTTAAGTGAAATCGGCACGTCCATAGACAAACTAGCTTCAGCATGCTCTATAAATATTCAAAGTTTTTGTTATAGTACGCTAATATAACCCTAACCCTTTGTACTAAGATCTTGTACTAAAAACGCGTCGTGTTCCAAGGGTTAAGATGTCTTGACAGGCAAGTAGACTATTTTATAGTGAAATGGATTCAGACCACCAAACGAGTCTAGACGACGCTGAGCAGTCCAGACATTGAAACATCGAGAAGTCAAAACTCAGACATTGAGAAGTCATCCGAACATTGAGAGGGCAAAACTGAGAACTCGATGAGAATTAAAGACTAGGTTAATTGTGAAGCAAGCAAAGCGCTTCCCTAGTAACTTATGAACATATTAAAAGCAACAGAGTGGAAGTAAGGTTAGTTTTTCCATGTGTTATTCTTCAAAAAGCTCGTATTTTCTTCAGATTTTGATGTTGTGGAAACCATCAAGTACAAGTGTCTTTCCATCCAGGCAATTGCGAGGCGCTTCCGCATGCAAATTACCAGTTCCAATTGGAACCTGATTTTTATGGTTATTTCCGAACGAAATCGGTGTTTTTCTTCCTAAGGCAACGAACCGCAGTACTCTCAAGGAAACTAATCTCTGGAGACGGGTTTTATGCGTCGTAAAGATGCCAATCGTTATCTTGTGCGCTGGCTAGCTGGACGACACTTTTATTGCACGAAGTTTTTCGTCCGAGCGAACACACACTAGCTCCGTTCGGATCCCCAATCTACCTCAATAATGAAAAAAATAAGTAAAAAGCTGGAACTGTGACATTGGTGCACGAGCGATTTTTCACTCTTTCTCCCATTGTTGTTGCTGTTAGTTTATCTGTCCACGTTGTGTCCGGATCTCGTATCCCCAGCATCCCAGCAGCTGGGTGGGCGTCGGTGCGGTATAGGTCGAAATAAATCGATTTCAGGTGCATCGCGCCGACAGACGACGACCAGACACGGTGTGCTCGCCCAGACCATCGCGGGTCGATGGCAAACGCTCGCTCGAAGATGAGTGTGTGTGTGTGTGTGCAATGCCTCCACCCAGCAGCCGGGCGTTGTGCCATGATCCACCCGGGGCTCGGTGGTGCGCATGTGCCAGGACGTGCCACTCCACTGCCACCGAGAAGGAGTAGGAGTACGGCTGCGACTGTGGCCAGTGAGTCTCGACGCCAGGATGCTTTGCGCCTCCACCAACGTCACCTACGTGTCTGCTCCGCCGGGCCGGATGCTGCCGGGTGGAGGTGTGTTTTTGTTTACGATAAGCGCAGCAGCAATGGCAGCGCCCGGCAGCACGGAGAGACAAAGGGGCCAGCCATTGAACTCGCCGGATGCGCCAGAACTTCCCGATCGAAATTTCGCATCACACGCCGGAGTCGTTGCTGCAGACAGACGTCCGCCACGACGTGATAGATGTCGGTTCGGGGGCTTTTCCTTCAGCCGTCGCAAACGCTCCATCCCTAATGGTGCCTCCGGGTTCCGGGTTCGTCCACCAAACTTGGTGACGGTCAAACCGGAGCGCAACGGGAACTTAACTGATCGGACTGTCAACTGTGAGGAGAGGGCACCGGGGCAAAGAAGTTCGTCTGTAGAATGTCTTTCTGTGCAATTGCGTGCATGTTCTTCCAAGATGAACACTGACAACTGTCAAGTAGAAAGTTGTTGGAAACACAAGGCAAAAACGCAACCGGAGTTGACTTTATAGTCCTCTCTTTTTGTTGAACTGTTGAAAGTGTTCATCGTAGAAAGACTTTCTATCTTAGGGATGTATCGGTACTGTATTGGTACCTGCCTTTTGGTCTGTACTGTCTGCTGAGCTTGGTCTGTACTAACTTTTGCAACACAACACAGGAAACAAACGCATGTGAAGAACGCCTCTCTAGTCAGGCACCCTTGAAGAAACTCTTAGTAACGCATTGCTTTCGTTTCTCCTCGTTGCAGACAATGGACCGCTGTCCTCAACGCGCTAGCAGTAGTAGTCGCCGCAGCAGCAGCAGCAGTAGCAGTAATAGCATCGGCTTCCAGGTCCAGGCACGAACGGCGCCATTTTGAGCCGGGCACGTAGTAGGCGCTTCGGGCCTTCGGAGGGCCCCTCTCCGTGTGTGTGTGTTCGTGTGTGTGCCTGCGTGTGTCCAAAATTTGTGTGCGATCAGCAAAAAAAAAGTAGCGTTAAGAAAAGAGAAAAGAATCGAGAAGAGAGCTCCCAGTGAAGCAGCGCCGTACCGGGTTGTCAGGGGGAGTGGGGGGCACCTGTAGCCTAAGTCACGCACACGTCCCCCACGGCGGTTGCGGAACGGAACCGATGCGGCCTCCGGGAGGGCGGCAGGGAAAGTGCTGAGCAGTGTGTGCGTCCGCGTAGTTTGTGCGTGTGTGTGTTTATGTGCTTTTTAAATCGTATGTGCGTGCGTGTTCGGAGCACGCGTGATCTCACCACCGCAACCGGGACAGGAAAAGTTGGCGTACCGTGCTAGCCGAAAAGGGCGAGCGAGCGACGAACGGGGCCGAAATGAGTGTCTTCAGCGATTTCCAGCGCATGTGGGTGCAGCGCTTTCCGCAGAGCTCGCTGTCGGACGCGTGGGAGCAGGACGTCCGGGCGAGCCTCGACCGGCACAAGCAGAAGATCGCGGAGCTGTCGAAGGAGCTCGAGCAGGAGACGCTGTACGTCGAGTACCTGGAGCGGCTGCTCGGCGACGTGGAGAAGTACCGGGAGGCGGGCGGCGACCCGTCCACGCTGTTCGAGGCGAACTCGCCGGCGTCGGCGGCGAACTTGCTGTCGGGCGCCGCCAGCCATCCACGCGAACCGGCGGCCGGTTCCGGCGGTAGCGCGACCGGCGACGAGCTCGAGCAGATTGAGGTGGTAAGTTGGCTGGTTGGAGCCGCAACCAATTTTGACCCACATGCACGGTCCCTTTCGGACTGAGCCCTGTCGTCTGTTGCCTGTACTAGATACCGAAGATATAGGTTAGACTAGGCATTCGATGCGACTCGATTGCGACGTTCGAGCCACACGCGAGCTATTTCTGGAGAGATCATTAACCGGGACTGTGCGAGAGAAACTGTGCAACAAATCGGCCAAAACACCTAGTATCCGTCGCGAATTCGGTCTGCGTCGTCCGTTCCAGACGGTGGCACGTGCCTCCCATAGCCGTGCCCATCCGAATGTCCACCATTGTAATGTGCGATCGATCAAATGCGACCGGGCGGGCAGCCAGGTGGACCACACGCCAGCTAATCGATTTAAGCGCTGCGCTCCTTCAATCTCCCGGAAAGCCTATTAAGCGAAGCCGGGATTTGCAGTATTATGCCACCTCCCCCCCCCCCCCCCCCCCGTTTCAATTTTGGTTACGCTACAAGTTTCGCCTGTTTCGCCCGGCTGGCGCTGTCGTCGATTAGCGCCGCTGATAAAACTTCGGGCATTGCATTTTTCGCCCCCTCCGGGGGCCATTCGGGCCTGTTCGATAACGTTTTGCGCTCGCCACGCGCAACACAGGATCTCGGGGCGGTCATTGGCCCTGCGCGATGAGCGAAGGTGCGAGCTGCACTCGGTGGAGACATTTGGATTCCTCACACGTAGCGTACGCAACACCCGGCAGCGGTGCAGCGTCGCGATGCGGGCAAGTCGCGATCCTGCGGGCTTCATCTGGTCCGGGGCCTCTGGAAGAACGAAAAGGGAAAGAGGGGGGAATTTTCGTGCTAGCCACCAGGCCAAGGACCAGGTAGGTAGGTTTGTTGTAAAGCTTCCCAGCGTGGTCTTCTTCACGTGTGGTTGTGTAGTCGTTAATGTCTGCGAGGCTTATCGTCAGTACAGCGTAACTAATTTCCAACCCCACGGGGCGTTCGTTTCTCCGTACGTTTGTTCTGTGTGCGTGTTCAGTGTTTTTTTTTGGTTCTCTCTCTCTCTAGTTGATCATGAGGTAAGCCCTCGTACCAGACGTACCAGGTAACGACGATGTGTTGGTGGTCTTTGTGTAAGGCCCCGAGTAGCTAAACATTATCTTATCGCACCGTGACGCTATCGGAGATATTGGTGCGTTTCAGCTGAAGCTACGCGGAAGTTGGCCACTTCATGGAGGATTTTCCGAAAAACTTAAAGTTTTTGAAACCAGCTGGATCCTCTGTTGCCTCCAACATCTTCACGCACCATTATGCACTTCTTCAGTGCAGTGACAGAAGTCTGTGACAGATAGCTCAGTTAAAAAAAGCCCGTTGGTACTGCGGATCATCACGTTCCATGCATCAAACCTAACCTCATTCCACCCAATTAACAATCGCTGCTTCGCCGACCGGGTTTTCCGTTGTACGCGCCATACTGCAAATGGGGGGTTTTTGATCGTCGGGTATGAGTAATCAGGCAATCACGGGACCTCTCGGAACGTGTAGCGCCCCGGCCAGAAACTCCCGAAACCCCCTTCGCATGCACGAGCCACCAGCGTGGTGCTAGTAATGGTGTGCTTATTCGTACAACTTCTTAATTGGCGACAGTTGATGGACGAGCGCGCGAGCGCGGCTAGTGTAGTAACGCCTGCCCGTTCCAATTGTCAAGTTATCAGTTGTGTACCATTTCGAGATTCAATGGCTTCCCCAAACAACTGGCCGCTGGCAATCGATGGAGCAATTAAATCCAGGCGGAAAGAAAGCTAACCCCAGCACCGAACCGCCTGCCGCCCTGCCCTTGTTGACACACGCAAACGCTCGAGCGGGTTTCAACGAGCCGCACACGTGATACTGCCCCCGCGCGCACCGTATCCGGCTCGAAGGGCCCCAACTTTTGTGTTTGCGGTGGCAAGCAAAATCGAGGGCCGAGAAATCCGTTCGCAACGCTCCAGTTCAGCTGCTAGCTACAGCTAGGGGTTAAACACGGCATGTTCTGAAATCAGTTAAAGTCATCTCAGCAACAATTTTTGCTTTAGATACACCTACTTGCCTTCGCTAAGCAACGTGGGCTATTGTACAACCCAGCCAACTGTTTGTAATAGTTTTGCGGTCCGTCACCAGCGCCGTATCTTCGCTGAAACAATGAGAGTACTCTCTGCCACCAACACCTAGCGCTTAGGTGTTATCGTTCCCTCGTACGATGGTGGGTGTAGCACCGATTGTCGACTGTCCCTGCTCTCGCGTGCGATGGATGCTGGTACTGATAACGCACACACGAGCAAAATAATTGACACCAATGCGATGTATGACTCGATATCTGCTGGTCTCCCGTACCCTCTGCTCCGGGCGAATTAGAACGTGCTATATTCGCACACCGCATGTCTTGCTTGTTGCTTCTCTCTTGTGCCTACAACGCACATTCTGGGTCATTTGCGCTTCCAGTTGCACGTAACGTACAGTGCGGGTGTTTGTGTGTTGATCTTGGCCGCGCCGGATATGTCAGACGCGTACGTCCACGACTCTCCCCGGCGGGAGTTAGTAGTCTGCGCACGTCGTCACGGTGCTAACACCGCCCGAGAATGTAAGAGGCCAGGTACGGGAGTCCCCGGTGCCTGCAGTACAAAGCGGGCGTTGTTCCACTCGCACCTGATCGCGGTGCTGAAAATACGAAACCGACCTAACCTAACCTTTTCGCGCCTGTTTGCTCCGGTGGGGTGGAGCAGCCGCCGCAGATCTTTCTCTTGCGCTCTCGGGCGGCAAACAAAAGGTTTTCATCGCGAGCAGCAAACGAGCAACGTTCGCAGAAAGGTTAGGCAATTAGCATTCGTTCGAGTCGTTTTCCACACACACACACACACATGAGCGCGTGCACTCAAACTGAGCGAACTTTCTCTACCTACCCCGACACCAGGTACTGCGCGGCGGATCTCACCGTGGAGAGCTCCTCGCTCGCTCGGTCTGGAATCGAGATCGAACCGAGATAAAGTTTTTCGGTGAGCGCATCTTCCTCATCCGGAGCACCACCACTACCGTCGGAGGTCACTTCGTCGTTGTGGTGGGGCCCGCTTCGCGTAGTGTGGTAGTGTAGTTGCAGCTGAGCTGCGTTACGGTCCGGTGGCAGTTATTTGTCAAGTCTTGCTGTTGCTGTTGCTTCTTTCGGTGCGTTTGACGCAACCGTGTGTGTGTGTGTGCGCGCGCGGGAGCCTCGTGGTGTGTTTACGATTTCCATTTCCTCGTTGTGTTGTGTGTTTTCCTTGGTTTCTTTTGCCTTTCGTCTGCTTTTTGCCCCTCGCGGTGCTCCCTTTAACGCTGTGGTGTGCCTTTCTCCTTTCCGGGGTTGTTGTTGGTTCATAATTCACACTCAAACACACACGCACACATAAAACACACACACACACACACACACGCAGAAGGCGCGCAGTAATTCACGCTTTCGGATACGTTAAGGTTTTTGTTGCTGTTGCAGCGAGCGTACCAGGAAAGGGTGGAATTCGTGTGCCACCCTCGTTACGTGCGTTACGAGCTCTGGGAAGTTCGCGAGTAGTGGGTGTAAATCGCACGATCGCACCGGGCACCCAGCTTATCGGGTCCAGATCGAATGATTGGCCACAATTGCACAGAGCGCATTCGAACCTGTTGAAGCGCTTTTCGACTCTTTTCAAACACACACACACCGATTCGTTCTTTGCATTGGAATCGATTGTCATGACTCTCCTCCAAGCCGTAGCTCGACCCTGAACCTGAAAGAATCGACTTTCACACAGAGAGTCAACTCAGTGTGAAGAACTATTTGCGGAAAAGAGCTGACATCGGCATCCGCTCGCTCTTTTTCGAGAATCGCTCTCCGAATCGATTCGGACTCTTCCGGCACATCGCTTCCAACTTCTAGCTTTCTGCAGTTCATACGCCACCCACACCAGGAAAGCGATAGGAAAGTTGTATTGCATTGTTCGGCTCTGAATGTCACGAGAACAGAAAAAAAAAACATTCAGAGGAACTCATTTTTTGCACTCAAGCAACTCTGCGACGAACGGCGTATAAAAAAAGACTGTGTCACCACGGTCGCTGGGGGACACTATCGGGACTCGCTGCTAGTTCAATCTATTCTGTAACTCCCCACCGACCAGCCCTCATCGCTGCATCCTCCACTTCCTGATCATCTGTAATCAGTGCCCCAGTTTTGTTTTGTTTAGAGCGAACACACACACATACACACACACTTTCCCGAGTAGGAAGTGGCCGTTTTTTTTTTTGCTCACTTACTCCAACTCCGGATATTGCACCGGGCACTGGTTAGGGGGAGAGATACAGCTGGAGCTCTGGTGACAGGGCTTGGGATATGGGCGCTACTGCTCGGTTGGAGCTCGGACACGGCGGTAACCTGACGCGTACTCCAGAAGTAGTCCAGGCCGCACCGTGGACGCCCCATTAATGTATGCAGGCGGCACTGGAGCGACGGCCCAGACGCCTCCCACACGCCTGAGTCTGCCGAGTTGAGCTGGGCTGATTTTATATAATCATTTTCAATTTCCAACCAACGGGGGAGCGAACCGTACCGGATTGACCTGACCCGGAGTAATAGGCGCGCGCCCGGCACTGGCGGTGATGGCGATGAGATATGTGCGCTTCGTACGTACGTGTGAAGCATTGCAACCGCCCCGGGGCCGAGAACAGTAGCGCTGCAATCGCGCATCGTTAACACGAACTTCCCCATTCCCAGCACTTGCCCAGCTGCAGCCCGCGTCCCCGGCCTGTGTACGCACAGTCTTATCGTGCCCGTGTGCGCTCCTGCTCTTTCTCCGTTGGCATTTTATCGCTGCAAAAAACAGCACACACACACACACGCGCGCGCGCGCACACACACACACTCACACCGACACACAACCAGACAGAACAGAAAACTTTATCTGCCGTTCGAACGCGTCAGACTGGCGTGACAGGCTGGCCACTCGCGCAGACTACGTTAGACGTTTCGGGTTTTCGGGTTCATAGAGCAACAACAATCGTCCGGTGGTGGCAGATCGCGACAAGTGCTCCCGTGCAGCGGTTTCTATTGGCCTCTTGCTCCCCAACGCGTCCAGTGCGCGGTGCTCCCGAGTGTCCCGAAGCTGGGAAGTGCGCAAGTGCAGTGACGACCCGACTGGGTCAGCGCCTTGGACGGTCAGGGACACGTCCCCCGACACAGTGCAAGTGCAAGTTTGTCCACCTATCGGTCGAAAAGGCCACACTCCCTTCACGCAAGAGAAATCCCGTGATTGGCCGTCGTGCGAGGTGCGAAAACGGTTGGGCGCTCACCGTGTGGAGTCCTCCCGCGCTACATCCCAATGTAGGGGTAATCGCCTAAAGCCATGAAATCGAACCAAAAGGTGTCCGTATCGGATAAGATAAAGATCTGGAGCTCGAGGGTAAGTAGCGAGAATGGGGCAGGTTGGGCGGTACTGCTCCAAAGGTCTCTAGCAGAGTGTCTGTGTGTGAGTGTGTGTGGACGAGTGTGGAGCGCCAGATATTGAACGCACGGAAACAGGCAAAGAAAACAAAAGTCTCCGCTGCATAGGGAAATATTTACCCTTCGGCAACACACTCAGAAGTACGACACCGGATACCGAGAGTGGGCTGATAAGACCCAGCCGAGCGCGCTAGTATTGAAATCTTCGATTTCTCCGGCGTGCGCTGTGGAGCACCAGGAAGTGGGAGTTTTGTGTGACTTGAAGCGCAAGTCGCTTGGAACGTAGAATCAGGCAGAGATACTGATTGTTTTTTGCGCCAAACGGAGGACGACACGCCGGTAGCACGTGTTACGACGTCAGCAGTACACCACCACCAACGTGTGCACTCGTTAATGGCGGCTGTACACCTGGTGCTAACCGGTCGGCTCTGTACACTGGATGGACGATCCGGAATAGGCGCGTAAGCGACGGCTCAGATTTGAGTTGAGCCCAACATGGACAGTGAAGATGTCACAACTGCGCTTGATCGGAAACGAGACGTCAGCAGTATTGATCGCTGGTACGAACCGACCTCTCCGAGTACTGCTGACGGTGGATGATTCTGTGTCTCTACTCTCACTCTCGCCCTCTCTCGCTCTCGCTCGCTCGGTTGCGAGAATGGTGTTAAAACAAACCACCTCGATTGTTTGTGCGTTGCCGGTATCCGATACACCGCCACCACTCTCACCCGGCGGCTCCCCTGGCCTGGCGCGGCCAACTCATTCTAGGTGTGGTTCGTATCTGCCGCTCAGCTGCAAGACTCCGGCGCGTACGCGCCTGTGGGAGAGTAGAGCTGTGGTGGTGAGGATCGTGTGACTCATCGCCCAGCTGTGGATAGTGGGGTTGGAGCTGTGCACTACCCATTATGCGTGCGGAGCACACAACTGTGCTTACGAGCAACGCTTCCGTACTTGCAATAGTGAGCGACCCGGAGAAAGAGAGAGAGAGAGTGAGAGTGACTTATTGGGAGCTGGCATGATCTGGAGATACGTGAAGATCACACATGCATTCTTCCGCCGTACCCTATTTACGCACTCCGGAACCCCTTTTCTTCCATACAAACGCACGTATCGCATCGTACGGGCTCCAATACCAACACTATCGTCGCGCAATATGAACGGCGCGCTGACATATCATCGGCACTGTTGTTGGTATGGGCGTCGTTACGGGCCGAATCACAAACACTAGCCACACACTAGGTACGCTTCGCACTCGCTCCGAGTGCTCCAGGGCGAAGCTGGCCGGTAGTAGTACCGGACGCAGACTGTTCTGCGGAGCGTTGTTTCCCGTGAGATCTAGTTTCCTGTCCAACCGGAACCGTGACGATGGCAAGTGGTGTAAGTTTTTAGGTGGTTTTTTTGCTGTTGTTGTGTGACCGTTTGTTTGAGGGACGTTTTCGTCGCTGTTTCTGGGGCGCACGAGAAGCAGGTGTCCAGCGCGCCAGTGGCAGTAACAGGTGCATCTTGTGGTGTGCACCTGTGGTGTGAGTGACGAGGAACTGTGTGGAATCAAACTGTGATCCTTCGCAACCAAACTCCTGGGGAATCGAACTCCTCAGCTTCTGGAGTTCGAAGCGCCATCTTTTTTGGAAGATATAAGCAGAACACTCTCCATTTCACGTTCACTTTCACCCGATCGCTGTGGGCGCATGTTTGCAGAGGTCTGCCCGTGACGGAGAGCGACCCTTGCGCAGATGCCAGAACCCGCCGGCAAATGCCGTCGCAACCCAGACGAAAGGCAATAAAATAAACTAGCGAAACCCACATGCAATGAACACCGGGCACGACCTGTGGACCCAATTACTTCGGTAGTGCGCGCACACAGCAGCGCGAAGCAATGGTGGAACGCGCCACTACGCCGTCCGATTCGATTCGGTCCCCGTTCAGGTTCAGGTGCAGGCGAAGATAATGACGCATTTGTTTGCGAACGGCAGCTGTGGACGCAGAGGAGACATCCACAGGCGTGAAGCGCGCGCACACTCATATACACGGCATATCGTCGCAGTGTGTTTAATAATCGATAAGATAAGCAAGTGAGCAAATCTGAGGTTAGCAAGCGAGCGTGTACTGTATGGGGCAATGGCAGGAGATATTGGTTTCGAACGGGGAATGCAGGTTAGAATCGTTTGATGGGAACTAAGATGGCTACAAATGATTCAGAGTCTTCTTGAAGTGGGGTTAGGCGCTAGGAACGGTGACAGAAACGAGGCTCAGATGATAGGGCGCAGTGTAACGATGGCTGGAAGCGCTCCAGTCGCACTATCCACCCACTCCAACGCACTAACCATGTCCCGTTCGTTTCTTCTCCGCACTTCGCGCACTTCCAGAATCAAATAATCAAGGCCGCAGCTAGTACCGTACCAGCTGCCGGCTCGGAGGAGGAGACGGCTGCCGGCGAGCCAGCGGACAGCAGCCCGGCCGTGCAGCTGCGGGCGCGTGATCCCCCGGCCAACCGTCACAACCACAACAACAACAACAACAACAGCCCGCTGAACCAGTGCATCAACGAGCTAACCTCCAACCTGCACAGTCGCCGCTGCGTCAGCGAGCTAGTGGCGGCTAGTAGCAGCGGCACCAGCAACACTACCAACACCTCAATCAACGCCGGCCCCAGCGACCCGGCCCAACAGTCAACCGTCGCACCGCACCAACAGTCAACCACGAACCACAATGGCGGCGCGCCGACGGCGCCCGCTGGACCGGAACCGCCCGGCGAGGGGGGTGACGTGCCGGCCCCGGACCCCGGTCGACCCTCGAGGACGCGCAGCGCCAGCCAAGGGGAGGCGACCGGACCGCTGCTCGCCTCCCCGAGCCACTTCGTCACCGTGATCGAGGTGAAGGAGTCGCAGAGCAGCAATGGCGGCGGTAGTAGCAGCAGCCACGGGCCGCCCGGTAGTCAGGATGGTCCGAGCGAGGGTGGTGGTGGTGGTGGTGGCGAGGCGTCAACGCCGGCCGCACCACCCCCAACCAAGCCGGTCAACTACGAGAACGTGCTGATCAACACGGGCGCCCGGTTCGGGGGCAGCGTGGAGAATCTGGTGGCGGCCGGTGACGGCGGTGCCAGCACGTTCCACGACAACAAGCACCCGAAACCGTCGGAACGGATGAGTGACGGTGGTGGTGGCAGCTTCACCGGCGGCAGCTCGATCTCCGAGCGTACCTCGCTGCTGCTGGGAGCGTCCTCTGCCGCCGCTGACCTGAAGAAGAAGGTGCCGCCGCGGTAAGTCAGCGAACGGTGCAGCGGGCTAGTGGCGGGAAGACCGGGATAGGGATAGTTTAGAAGAAGAACTAACAGGTGGGCTGATAATTGTTTGGCCTATGATAGTGACACATTTTTTTGCAATTTTTTTTTTATTCAACATGGGATGTATGTTGATACAGGGTGATACATCGATTATAGCGGTCTTTCAGTTTTTCGATACCATTTTTGTAGTAGTATTTGTCCTTTGCCTAAAAAAAGGCCTCAGTTTCGGCGATCACTTCACAAGGAAATAGTCGCTGGGAGCCAGATCTGAGGAGTACGGTGGGTGGGGAAGCAAGTCGTATCCTAATGCATGATTTTTTGCCATTGTTTTCACTGATTTGCGGCACGGTGCGTTGTCTTGTTGAAACGAAACTTCTTTTTTTCTTCAAATGTGATCGTTTTTTTGGCGATTTCGTCCTTCAAACGCTCCAATTACTTGATATAGTAGTCGCTGTTAATAGCCTTTCCTTTCTCGTGATAGTCGATGAAGATTATTCCTTGCGAATTCCAAAAAACTGACGCCATAACCTTGCCCGCCAGCTGATTGTTGCGGTTTTCCCCGCTTTGGAGCAGGTTCATCGCGTCCAGTCCACTCGGATGACTGTATATTGGACTTGGGAGTGTAGTGGTGAAGCCACGTCTCATCCACGGTAACATACCGATGCAAAAACTCGGATTTATTTCGCTCAAACAGCTCCAAACACTGCTCCGAAACATCAACTCGTTGTTGTTTTTGGTCAGAAGTGAGCTCGCGCGGCACCCATTTTGCACAGAGCTTTCTCATATCCAAATACTCGTGAACGATATGTCCAACACGTTCCTTAGATATCTTT